>JAQBSW010009943.1:0-26455 GCA_029291075.1 Eudiplozoon nipponicum | reverse complement strand
ATATATATATGGTCATATTTATAAAGAATTTCCGACACCGTCCTTTCTTGTCATTCCAATTCTTCAGAACAGATTTTCTTTATTCTGTCGGATAAATTTTATAGCAAATCTAACTTAGGAAATCGGAACTGAGCTGCGATAATGAATGTATTGGGCAGTCTGTTTTAATAAATGAAGGGAAGACTGTGCTTTAGACGGAGAGCGTCACGCTCGCATATAAATCGAGTGCCATGGTCTATGTTGGTCAAAGCTTTAAGATGTCATTTGTTTCTACTCATTCATTTATGATTACGAAGGTGTCATCAGTACACCCCAGATATGCACGACAGGATTTTGTCAATAGGTTTTTGCAATTTGGACGTTGCCAGATATAACTTGTAGGCATCAGGTACTCGACTTCCTAGTGGACTGCCCATCGCCACGCGTCAAAATATTGACCGTTGAAGATGAACTGAACATCTCTGTTGCACCTATTGAGGATAATTGCTGGAGGAATTAAAAGTGTGGGGGACGATGTTTGGTTACTAGCCATGAACTTCTAGAGGCAAAAGATCATTTTGACAGCAGTAACGCTTTGGAATAGATTTCTGTCGTCGACTGAAATCGAGTTTATACCACAATTCTCGGTTGCGGGGCAATTGATAGCACCCGTAGGTGGGTAAAATCTTGATTTGTTTACTTTTCCAAGTGCACAGCTTGTTGATTTTTAAATAATGCGCGTTTGCATCATCCATGCTTATCATTGCTCAGCGATTCGAACAACTGCAATTTATAGTTTACTGACACACGTGCTTCAGTGGGAGCAAAATTTTCGGCATAATCATAGTTGATCAAATGTAATGTAGGACCAAATAGGAAAGAATTGAGGCATTTTGAATAGTGGAATGTAATACTCAAATTACATAAGGTAATTATGACGAAGTGCATTTTGATTCCCCAAATTATAGAATAGAGTGAAATGCATTTGTTGCCACGTTTATTGTCATTCTGAATATCAAGCATAAATTCCTTAAAATACAATCTAGTTATTCGTTAAGTCAAGTTTGCGAGCTGGGAGTAAACACCAATCGCATTGTATTTAGCTAGTCGTCGAACAACATAACAAAACCACCCCCAGTCGCACGTACTGACGCATTTTGAACTTCCATGATCATCAACAGAGTACGAGGGCAAACTGACTAGCGAGGATCAAACCGCATTGCATATACTTGGAAAGCAAAATTAGACATGCATCTCTCACTTCTAGTAGTCTTGCATACACTGTACTTGACTGGAAATGTCGGCTGCACAGTTTATAATGCTGTCTGATGATGTTCATAGACGGTCAAAACGCGTCAGTGCATGAGACTGGCGGTGATTTAGCTATGTTGTACGACGACTGGTTAAATACAATGGGATTGGTGTTTACTTCAAGCTGACAAACTTGATTTCGTGAATTATTTCCATCATTCGCGAAATCGTTGATTGGTTAATTGTACAACCTAGTTTTTTTGGGCCACTGGAGGTAAATCAGAGACCGTTGCAGCGGTGAGGCTTAAGCTAGGCACGTGATAAACATCACTGCTGTATATGCCACATTAATCAGGGCGTGTGTCAATTTAGATTAACCGTAGAAATGATCATTGGCAAATTGTAATTTGAAATCTTTGAGCCAAATTTGCCTCATCATACCTACTGCTTATCGCCAGCTGTGTTTTTCCCCTCAAAGTCCAGTAATAAAGCCCTATCTTGGGGCATATCCACTGTGCGGTAGGCCTTGTCTTCCATTTCTGCGCTTCGGCATGCCTGTATTTATTCCACTAACAGGAGATAGAATAGACGTGTCCAGATTAGACAAAAATAATCAGCCAAAAAACGCTTATTCTCAACGTTTGAAAAGTATTTTAATGTAACCCAAACAAAATTCAATGATGATTTGTTTCAAGAATGAACGTCATTTGTCGGTTTGTTCGTGTGTGTGTGTGTGTGTGTTAGAGAGAGAGAGAGAGAGAGAGAGAGAGAGTTAGTTGGATATATGCAGAGTGAGTTTGTGATGACATGAGCTTGGAATCAGGAAAACAAGTTATAACAAAAGCCAAAATTTCCCAAACAAATGGCCAACTCTAATTGTCTCTTCGAAGTATACGCGAGCTAAAACGATATATTTCTTATAAATTGAGGAGAAATAACTTTAGCAAGGAAAACTGCTAAAATATTCCTATATTCGTATGAAGAAATATAAAAAGCAATAATAGGACATAGGAGATTATGAGGCTTTGATAAAACGACCGTTAATTTTCTTAGCAAAATTGAGACAGGCCTGAAAATTGAAAGGATAACTAATTCGTGCAATAAAACGGTAAGAAATTAATACAGGCTTGGGAGTTGGAAAAATGCATGGACTTTAAGATAATTAGGTAAATGGAAAAAAATTAGTAGGACAAATATATATTCCAATAACTAGTCATTAAGAAATATGTATGACATGTTTTACGAGTTTGTCAATATAAATAAATATAAATAGATAGACTAAAACGTTAACAGGTTTATAGATAAACAAGAAGATGAGGAGAAAGCCAGATAGATAAAGAGGTGATCAGATTTGTAAAAAGACAGGTATACAAAACAGAAGTAAACAAATATATCGATAGACTTGCTAGATGCGATCAAAGAGAGATTATTTAAAAGAAAAAATTGATCACGGAAAGGCATGAATACATTTTTCAGAACACACATAATTAGATAGAACGAATGATACATAGATAAGAAGGTAGCTAATAAATAAATAAGTTTTTCGATAGATAGAAAGATAGATAATTACGTATATGCCGTAAAACATAGAAAGCTACACGGATTATAATATTTATAGTTTGGTATGTTGATAGCGGATTATGTATGCATATAGCTAGATAGAAAGTCGAGCAGATTTGTCATTCACAAATAGGCAGATAGCTGTATGAAACCAAATGGAAATTGGTGAAGAAAAAACTTTAAAGATATATGTGAATAGATGGACATTTTATTAGATAGATAGCTAGATTATTAAAAAAACATAACGAAATATTGATTTTTTTAGTTGGTGTATTTTATTGGATTACTTGATCAGTTCAATGTAATGGATATGTCGTTGTTAAAATGAGTGGATGTAATGTTAACACATTGTAATTGGACTAGAGATCCAAGAAGTGGTCAATTTGAATATTAGAAGATATAACATGGGCAAATACAGAAACAAATTCCATTTAACTAACTTGATTTTATTATTATTTTGAACCATTACGGTAGCAGTTAACTGAAATACTAAATTAATTTGGGTCAATAATTTCAGACAAAAAGGAAATAACAGTGAGTAAACATAGCATTTGCCTGCCGAATTCGCTTTAGTTAGAAGACAACGCATTATGTTCCACTGAAAGCTTCAAACTGACTGACAAACAGACACATATCTCAGCTTCATTTTCTTGAATAACTCGTAAAGCGCATGAAATGAGTGAACCTGAAGAGTGGTAATTTACCAAAAGTCATTTAACTGTGGTCGAGTATACTAGTCGCAAAGGTTAGAAACAATTGCTGATACCAATTAAGTACATCCAGTTTTCGGACTTGGAGAAACACGTAAAAGTTCTGTCAATAATATGTAATTCTGAAGAATCGTTAATTGTGTGGGTGGTGATGAAATATGTATAAATAAAATTTGCGAAAATGGGCTAAGCACAAATCAAGTATTTTAGGCAACCAGTTAAACATCGAAACGAAACTTTGACCAGGCGGACGAACTGACACTTTTGGACAATTTGTAGTCAGCTGCGAAGAACAACTGCATAACAATTTACATAATTCAAAACTGAAATGCGAATCTTGCCTGCGGAGGTCTTATCCAAATTTTCGCTTTGTCGGATAAAGATCGCGTACTATCTGTGCAGTCACCAACATAACGTGTTGACACCTTTTGGTACATTTATGTAGGTTGAGCAGTCAAACGAGTATTGATTGCGCAAGTTCAATAAGAATTCATAAAATCAAATTCGCTAATTAGAGATAAACACCAATCACATTGCTAGATTTCCACCATTTATACGGACAGCCGCATCTGAACGTTTCGCAGCCAGCAATCGAGAAAGAGGGAAGAATATTTTTGTGGATAAAGTCTCTTCTATAATGTCAGATTGGAGATGGTTAGTTGGAAACTCAGGTTTAAAGGAAGGCCGTATAGACTCCACCTGAAATAAAAGCCAGCCAATAAAACATTAGTTTGTTTATAATTGAAAATGTTGTGTCGACTGCGATAGGATGGGACAATGATTGAATCAGCAGATCCTGAATCAGACGTACCCAAACTCAAGCTCTACCTGTGGTAAAATTTCTGAAGAGTACTCGGATAGTTTTCAATAAAGACGAAATCGGTCTACCATGAGGGTTTACTGCCAAAAGTCGAAACCCGTCATTGCCTGTGACTGGCGCCAGTTTTGCTATGGTGTGCGACTGATCGGCTGTCAAGCTGACCCTCAATCATTCTCAAGTTCGCAAACACACAAAAGCGTTCTATTTTTCACGGTGCGCGTCACAAATTGCTGCATTTAGTCAGCGCCTGGGAAAGAAGTTTACAAATATCGCCCACAATAAGTCACTATTCGGCGTCGGTGAGCCAATAACGCAAACCCTGCGGAATAAGGCGTTTAGCGGCTATCGGCCGCTCGCTGTGATGCCAGGTTATCCCATTCGGTGGCGTTCTCCGCTAAGACCTCTACTGAAATCTACTTCTTCCCCACTTTCAAGCTGGTGATGAGTCGCCAGTAAGCACGAAACGAATGTGCATGAGATTATACTTTCCGTTCATGCTGCCTTTGGTTTATCCTTCTGGTCACAACTGAACTAATTTGTTACTAGGTTCGCAACACCTAATACATACTTGCATATATATTAGTTCTACACAACAAACAGTATTTAACTGTAATATATTGAATTGAATGATGTCATACTTACCGCGAAATGTGATAACTGATATCGATCAAGGCCAGAGTACATGGATTTACTGGAATAACAGGTGTTCAGAAATTGTTGTAATTCTCAATTTCAGTGAACTATAGCATAAATTGATATCCATCAGGTTGGTATCATGTACCGACTCGGTAACCATAGTGTTAGTACCATGCACCTTTTCGGTACAATAATGTTGGTATCGGTTACTAACACAATAGCCATAGTGTTAGTATCCTTTACAGACTCGGTATATATATTATAGTGTGAGTTAGCGTTGAAGTCGCATTGTCGTAGACTTTGTATGATGTTAGCTTCACTATTGCAGGTTTACACATTCGTCTAGGAGATTGTACCGTCCTATTATTCCACATTCTTCTACCGAATATATAGTGGTTTAAGGGCGTAATACCGGCTCCTACTGATGAGTCGCCAGTAAGCACGAAACGAATGTGCATGAGATTATACTTTCCGTTCATACTGCCTTTGGTTTATCCTTCTGGTCACAACTGAACTAATTTGTTACTAGGTTCGCAAAACCTAATACATACTTACATATATATTAGTTCTTCGCAACAAACAGTATTTAACTGTAATATATTGAATTGAATTATGTCATGCTTACCGCAAAATGTGATAACTGATATCGATGAAGGTCAGAGTGTATGGTTTAACTGGAGTAACAGGTGTTCGGAAATTGTTGTAATTCTCAATTTGGGTGAACTCTAGCATAAATTTATATCCATTAGGTTGGTATCATGTACCGACTCGGAAACCATAGTGTTAGTATCCGGTACTCATCGATTTCAAAAAGGTATCAGTTACTAACAAAATAGCCATAGTGTTAGTATCCTTTACAGACTCGATATATATATTATATAGTGTGAGTTAGCATTGAAGTCGTATTGTCGTTGACTTTAGATTATGTTAGCTTCACTATTACAGGTTTACACATTCGTCTAGGAGATTGTACCGTCCTATTATTCCACATTCTTCTACCAAATATAGTGGTTAAAGGGCGTAATACCGGCTCCTACTGCTGAGTCACCAGTAAGCACGAAACGAATGTGCATGAGATTATACTTTCCGTTCATGCTGCCTTTGGCTTATCCTACTGGTCACAACTGAACTAATTTGTTACTAGGTTTGCAACACCTAATACATACTTGCATATATATTAGCTCATCGCAACAAACAGTATTTAACTGTAGCCAATTTGGTTGTCTTTTTTACGCTACGAAATGTCCTGCTATTTGGCAAATCTCGTTTTACACCATTAAACTGTTGTCTAACTTGAAGAATAATAGTTTTTCTATTCACACGCTTTTTATACTCCTCTTCCATACTATTTTGTCCACTTTGATTATTTTCACAATTTTGTTGTGGTAACGGTCAGACACAAAAATGCAATTTTTAAATTGTCTGAAATTGTTGTACTGCTTTGATATGGGAGAAATTGAAAAGTCTTGTCCAGCAATGCTTTTAGTTGATTAGTCGAATGCTTCGTCTAATTGTTAATTGCTAATTAATTATTTAGCAAATTTTGGCAACGAATCAGTTTGTGCCCAGTCACATGTGTGTGCGAGAACACGTAGCTCTCTTTGCTTGCCTTTTTTGCAAACATTTGCCACAACTGTCTGCAGGGAAATTGCAACAGTCGAACAGAAGGCGTTCAATGACGTAAGTTCGGGGTGTCGAAATTAGCTCATCGGTAGGCAAGCAACACAAGTTATCTGACGCAGGGGTGAAAGTTTACCGCACAAATTTGCACAAAGGAATTATCGCGCGTGAAGGCAACACGCAAAACTCCCTCATCAAAGAGCCACAAGATTCGACTGTTGAGGTGCAGTAGGCATGTGAGGAACAGTCGAGAACCAGCACAAACCGATGTGGACTCTCTTTGTGCATGACGTTGAGAGATATGCTCGAGTAAATAGAGGCCTACTGGTAGACTGCGCTAATGGTGAAAGAAGGTAGCTGAATAAACGCTTTTAAGTTGTAAGGGTAATAATTATATGAATAAATATTAAGTTATTTCCGTAAAATTGTCGTGTCGGGACAGGACTTGAATAAATGTGCATATATATATATATATATATATATATATATATATATATATATATATATATATATATATGCATGATATCAGTAGAAAGGAAACATCGCATTAATTGGCCAAAGTAATTCATTAGACAGACTGTTGCCGTGCATATTTTTCACTCATAAAGTACTTGCCTCAATTTCCGCGGCTAGACTTCGAACCGGAGTCCAATTTACTTCAGTATTACACCTAATCTTTCACGTCAACTATAACCAGCTTTTATTTTTTTGTCAGTCCTTACGAAAATTGGATCCTATTAGACAACTTTTTTTAACTGAAGTTCCAAAAAGCTATTACTGATCTATCGTTGAAAGGTTACACACCTTGTGACGCTTTATTAAATTTAAGGTGAACGACGGTATTGTTTTATTTAAGGGAAAGGCACTTAGTCAAAATCGAGTCATTAAACGTTAGGGCAACGTAACTTCCCCAAGCGGCTTGGGATATTTTTTGTTTTATGACAGTCCGGTATGGCTAGTTCGGACACCGCTAATTAAGAGATAGCAAGTGCGTCCAACTCAGTTAAGGGATAGCCTAAACATAAGTTTGGAAATGAAGGCAAATTGTGGCAGTGGTAGGATATTTGTATTAGCGCTAAACTCAAAAGGATATATGCACTGGCTCAAGCCTCGATCACGGTAACCGCTCCCAAGTACTTGACATTTTAGATACTGTTTGTGGTGGAGAACTATATATATATATATATATATATATATATATATATATATATATATATATATATATATATATATAGATAGTTTCTAATTTCACCATTTTTAAAATGTAAGAACAAAACAACGTACTCCATGGAATAACATTTATTAATAAATCTTATTTCTACAGTATCTACAGTTTCCATCAATACAGGTGAGAGTGGTGTTCAACACAACAAAACTGATGCGCACGAATGAAAAAGATAGCCTCTCTGTGACGTCAACACCTTTGTCTGTATACAAATTTCAATGTACCTGCAACGCTCAGTACATCGGCAGATCAAAAAAGAGGCTCGAAACTAGAATAAATCAGCATCTCCCTCAAAAACTATTAAAGAGGGGTGCAGCTCCTGCACAAAAATCAGCAATTTGCGAACATGTACTACTCACAGGTCATGCTGTTAGTAGTAACAATTTTTCAGTTCTCTACAAGGCAAAAACAGAGAAAATGCTTCTGGCTTTTGAAGCTATTGCAATTAATAAGCTCAAGCCCTGCTTAAACGTGCAGAAAATAATTCAAAAAGAAATTAAATTGGACTGGAATAAAGACATAACTGACATGCCTTTAAAAATAGCCAACGCTTCGCAAAATACGACACATACATCAATTACGGACGCAATTACAATGAAAGCGATGACACACCAAATGACGTTACGCAAAAGGAGTGGTCTAAATTGCACAAAAGTAGTGGTCTAAATTGCGCAAAACAAAGGCTAGAATAACGAAGAGGAGATTGGTTACAACAAATGTACAGTGAGATTGGATGAACGAATATACTAACGAATCCAGAACAATGGCTGTAGATACTGGTAGAAATAAGATTTATTAATAAATGTTATTCCATGGAGTACGTTGTTTTGTTCTTACATTTTAAAAAATGGTGAAATTAGAAACTATCAATTTATTGAAATACCGTGGTCACCCTATTCCACATAAAACAATCAATATATATATATATATATATATATATATATATCGGGTTTGAAAAGGATACCAACACTATGGCTATTGTGTCAGTACCCGAAACCAAAATTATGATATCGAAAGGGTACATGGTACTAGGACTATGGCTGCCGAGTCTCTACATGAAAAAAGCACGATGGATTTCAAGATATGCTAAAGTTCACAAAAATTGAGAATTACAATTATTTCTGAACACCTGTTATTCCAGCAAATCCATACACCCTGGCCTTGGTCGTTATCAGTTATCACATTTCGTGGTAAGCATGACATCATTCAATTCAATATATTACAGTTAAATACTGTTTGTTGCGGAGAACTAATATATATTCAAGTATGTATTAGGTGTTGCGAAACTAGTAACAAATTAATTCAGCTGTGACCAGAAGGATAAACCAAAGGCAGCATGAACGGAAAGTATAATCTCATGCACATTCGTTTCGTGCTTACTGGCGACTCATCAGTAGGAGCCGGTATTACGCACTTTAACCACTATATATTTGTTTGAAGTGCAATCCTATTTTCACAAATTCCATCGTGTGGGTACCATGTAGAGACTCGGCAACCATTGTCTTAATACCATGTACATTTTACGTAATACAATGTTGGTATCGAGTTCTGACACAATAAACATAGTGTTGGTATCCTTTACAGGATCAACATATATATATATATATATATATATATATATATATATATAGAATGAGTCATCTTTTAAGTCGCATTGGCGTAGAATTTATATGAAGTTAACTCGTATAGGAGATAGTACCATTATAGATTCCGACATTTCTCACCAAAATAAATTGTAAGTAAAGAGCTTAATACCGGCTCCTACTGGTGAGTCGCCAATAAGCACAAAATGAATATGCACATGAGATTAAACTTTCCATTCATGCGGTCTTTGGTTTTTCCTTGTGGTCATATTTGAATTAATTGGTTGGTATGGCGCAACGCCTAACACACAAAGTACTTGACAAATTCTATGAAGAGGAAACCTATCTACCTGATGACCTCACTTTGCGTCCATGTGCAATGTTTAAATTATAATAACAAAATTTATATATATATATATATATATATATATATATATAAATATATATATATATATATATATATATATATATATATATATATATATATATATATATATATATATATAAACAAGGTAATTGCCATCGGTTTGTTATGAGAAAATCTCAAATATTTTCAACAAATTACAAATGAATATTTGAGACAACGTTTGGTGAGCATGAATAATTAACTACTCATTTACATGATTATAGTTTAAATTTTAATCGGTTTCTATTTGATTAGGCAAATGAATAGGGGTCCGTTTTTGAGTTACATTAACCTTTATTTGCAGTTGTCATGCCAATGCTTTGAGGTCACATAATTACTCACTTGCTTATTTGTTTGTTCATAAATGTGTGTTTGCGTGTGTTATTATTATTATTATTATTATTATTATTATTATTATTATTATTATTATTATTATTCATATACAACTAAGCAATATATGAAATCTCGTTTTTCTTTAAATCAAGTTTGCGATGTTGAAGTAAGCACCAATCCCATTTTATTTAACCAGTCGTCGAACAACATAACAAAACTACCGCCAGTCACAACGCACTGACGCGTTTTGACCTTCCATGAACATTATCTCGTTATTCTTCCATTGGGAATCTTTTAGTCAGGCTTTCGCATTCTAGCTATTGCATAAGCGATAGCTTTTTCTTCGCACTTTTCTTCTTTTGTCGCATTATTCTTTAGTTTTCCAGATGTAGGTTGAGACTGACGCTAAAATCACTATTTTGCGCGACTGGATATAAAAAATGGGATTGGTGTTTATATCAAGCTCGTAAAGTTGAGGTAAATAATGTTTATATAGACTGTAGTAAAATCGCTTTTCCAGTTTTGTAATTTCGTGCTTTGATAGTGGTGAAGATGACATTAGACAATGAAATTAACACCGGCTGTAATATTTGTTGATACGTGTTTCGCCTTACGCTGCTTGTCGAAAGTCTAAGGATAATTTATAACCAACTTCATGGATAAAATTTAATCCGAGGCATCAATTAGCACAACGCCCGATCCTTTGTTAGATGTGTTGCAGCGGCTAACCGCGAGGTCAATGATAATCACGTGGCTTCTTTTAGGGCTGAGTTACTCAACAGAGAATTACCTAGATGGCGCAAGAGATTGAAGCAAAGAAGTGTTTGAAGGACTGCATGTCGATTGGTTTCGCAATTTGCAATTTCTCATATCAGGCTGATAATTATTTACCCTCAGGCGGTCACATTAGCAGCACTCTGGCACTAGTTGATATAAAAATCTATGTATTGGGAAATAAATTATTAAATAATCTAATTAAGCAATAATTAGCCGACATTTACAGTCACGTACAATGTATGCAAGACTACTAGAGGTTTGATCCTCGCTAGTCAGTTTGCCGTCGTACTCTGATGATGATCACGGAAGGTCGAAACGCGTCAGTGCGTTGCAACTGGCGGTAGTTTTGGTATGTTGTTCCCTGACTGGTTAAATAAAATGGGATTGGTGTTTACTCCAAGCTCGTAAACTTGATTTAAATAATTATTAGACAATCTGTTGATACAAAATTTTCAGTTCTATACTATCTAAAGATTTTTGGTTAGCTTTTCATTTTGTTGCAACATATACTGCAACCATTTAGACCTCAAATTCCAACTAACCATCCTCAATCTATCATTACTGAACAGACACTACACTACATGGAGAAGAGGCATTTAAAGGAACATTTACATGATTCATTAAACATTAGTTGCGCGGGCGTTGATAACACCTACTTTTAATCAAGGTTGAGATCTTGATATAAACACTTGACCCATTACGTGCATACATTTGTCAGTATAAACTAAGAATTGTGTAGTGTAGAAAAGGCAATTCATCCAGTGGACCGGTCGCATCCTTATTGCTAACTCATCACGTACCGTCCAGTATCTGCTGCGGACAGGGCACGAACCTGGGTACTTCTGCATCGGAATCTGGTCCTCTAACCACTGAAGTAACGACGTGTTTAGAAAAAGTTATAATTTGCAATTTTGATGAACAATAGCGGACATTAAATTCATCGTGTTGGTACCATGTACCGACTCGGCAATCATAGTGTAAGTACCATGCATCTTTTCGGTACCATACTGTTGATATCATAGTGTTGCTATCCTCCACAGATTCGGTACACAAATAATCTAGAGTGAGTTAGCGTTGAAGTTGCATTGTCGAAGACTTTATATGATGTTAGCTTCACTACTGCAGGTTCATACATTCGTCTAGGCGATTTTACCGTCCTATTTTCCCACATTACTCACCAAAATATATAGTGGGTAAATGGCGTAATACCGACTTCTACTGATGAGTCGCCAGTAAGCACGAAACGAATTTGCACGAGATGATACTTTCCCTTCATGCTATAATCGGTTTATCCTACTGGTCATATTTGAACAAATTTATTATTTGGTGCGCAACATCTGATACACATTTCCATATATAGTCGATCTCGCCAAAAAAAGTATCTAATAGCTATTTAGTTTGTAGATAAATAGTTTACTGTATAAGAGTAATCGCGTGCTCATTCGTTTCTTCCTTACTGGCGAATGTGCACGCGATTACACGATCAGTTCATTTTGTCTTCGGTTCACCCTTCTATTCGTATTTGAACTAATTTATTACTATGGGCGCAACACCTAACACATAATTGCATATATATTAGGTCTTCGCCAAATAGAGTATCTGGTTTTGAGGGTTGTTGGGCGAGGAATTTGTTTGAGGTTCGGTGAAATGCTAGCAGCGTTCGATGACCATTGGACAAAGCTTTATATATTAGATCTATTTCAAGTGCTATCTCAGGCAATTTTTAATTTATATCTACCGCATTCTTTGATTATTTCTAATGCTTTTATTTTCTTCCTTCGAGAATATTTAATTCCCTATACTCTATGCATTGTCGTCTAGTTTTCTCTGTCTTATTTTCTCTCTCTCTCTCTCTCTCTCCCTCTTTCTATTTCAGTTTTATTACTAACCTGTTTAATTATTCATAGGCTGTTGTAACGGTGTGAGCAATCTTGCCCTCTGATAGTCACAGTGTTTATTTAGGCAGATATCAACGGAGAGACAAGTTTTTGCATAAATAAGTCTCCCATTGCCTGCTCTCAACGTGTAACATTTTTTCGTTTGTTTCATATTTGACTTGCACATAGTTACAAATTGTAATAACTCTAAACAACTTAGGTAATACGTTGATTCTTCCTTTCATTGTTATGGCAAAATGGTGTTGCTACGCTGTACTGCTTTTATTTGTCTGTCTCGTCTGTTACCGGCATAAATGAGCTGCACATAGTTTCAAACAAATTTGTGCCAAATTGCCCGACAAAAGACGATGCCCAAAATTTAGATTGACTAACACGAGTACACTCACACGTCTGTGTCTTGAGAAAGCACCGACCCGTCGTATGTTCGAGAACACAGCCCTAGTCATTTCTTTCTCAAGTTTGATATGCGGGGTGGAACTAAGCTAATTGTTTCACGCGATTATTCTTCTGCTATCAGTACTAACTTTTAACGTCACAGTTAGGCGATGAGGAATCTAAGCTCCACAGTGTCCCTTCTTATAGATGATCTGACGCTAAATAATGTATAGCAACATTCGCCTGAATCATCTCGCTATGAAATGGCAGTGAACACGTGTGTTAATCTTCCGGCTTTCGAGAGCCGAACCCACGAATGCAGGCTAGACGCTGGAATTCGCCTGCCAAAGGCGATTTGCTAACATTATGCAGAAGTTTAAATAGCACACGGTGCTCAATAATAACAAAACCACCAGGCCGTGATTACGATTTCAGCCACGTAATGGTCTTCATCAGATAGCTGCTATTTTAGCCTAATTGGCCAAAAAATCTTCAATTAAATGTAATAATTCTGTGTATTCACCGTTTAATTTCGGGGAGTAAAGGTATTTGCGTACGCGGGTAATAGCTGTACACGGGCGTACGCAAAACGCGGCATTGAGAACCTTAATGCTGACACACCGCAAAATATTAACTTAAAAAAATACTTGAGTAAAAGTATTTAGGTATTTATATACATATGTATTAATGTCTTTCTGTATACATGTATTTTTATGTATGTATGTATGTATTTGAATATGCAAGTATATGATTATTTATGTATGTATGTATGTATGTATGTATGTATGTATGTATGTATGCCTGCTTATATGCTCTGTATGCTATATATGCTTATATATGCTTATGCTTATGCTATGCCTGCTTGCCTGCCTGCCTGCTATACTTGCTCTTATGCCTGCTTATATTTACCATATATATAACCTTATGCTTGCTCTTATGCCTGCCTTAACGCCTGCCTGCCTGCCTGCTTAACGCCTTGCTCGCCGCCTGCTGCTTATGCCTTATATAACGCCTGCCTCTTATATATATATATACTTATAACGCCTGCCTGCTTATACTTATGCTTATAACCTGCTTATACCTGCCTTATAACATAACATATATACTTATACTTATATATATATGCCCCTGCCATATAACGCCTTTACCACCGCCATATACTTATATATATACTTATATACTTATATACTTATATAACGCCTGCCTTATACCTTATATACTTATACGCCTTATATACTTATGCTTATGCCTTATATATTTGCCTTAACATAACGCCTTAACGCCGCCATATATGCTCTTATGCTCTTATATATGCTCTTATGCTTATATAACCTTAACCCTTATGCTCTTATGCTTATATATATGCTTATATGCTTATGCTTAACCTTAACATGCTTATGCTATGCTTATGTATGTATGCTTATGTATATATGTATTCGTATGTATGCTTATATATATATGCTTATGTATGTATAGTACATGTATGTATGATATGTATGATTATGTATGTATGTGTGTATGCATATATGTAAGTATTTATATATGCATTTGTGTATGTTTTTATATATTTAAGTTAGTATGTATATATTTTAGGATGTATGTATGTATGTATATGTGTATGCATATATGTATGTATTTATATATGCATTTGTGTAGGTTTTTATATATTTAAGTTATTATGTATATATTTTAGGATGTATGTATATTTGAATGTATGTACATATGAATGTATTTATGTATGTATATGTTTATTTATGTATATACGCACGTATGTGTGGTCATTTGTTATGTATAAACGTTATTTTATAAGCTTCTTCGCATGCATATGGAGATTTTATCATTTTATATTCAGCTCAATCATTTGGCTGTCTCATGTCGTTGTTTCGACACATTGGCACCGCTGTACCCCTTTTGGTTTATTATAATCAAGGTTGCGGTCTTGAAATAAACACCTGACTCATTAATTACTTACGTATGTCAGTATAAACTAACAATTATATAGTGTAGAAAAGGTTTGCATGGCGGCTGGTTGCTCACTAGGAGGCCATTTACTTTTAGAGAAATTTAATTATGAAGAACCGCGTTTAACTAAAGTGAACTAATAGGTAAAACGTTGTGGAATAAACCCTTGATTAATCGTTGAAAACAGCTTGGAAAGTGATGTAGAATTTTGACTGATCTATTTAAATCAAACCGGACGATAAAAAATACTGACAAATTGCACTTTTGGTCGTTGCACAGCGACCGATGATAAATGAGTTAATTGCTTAGTTGTTTTTTTCTCGATTTACATTGAAAATAGCGGCTGGATACGATAATGGAAAGTTTGAGAATGTTGTTTGTACAAAAAATGCCATAACCAATAATAAGATATGTTAAGCCACATTTTTGCAATTAACTGGCATATTTGTTGAAATATTTATTCAAAATTCCGTCCATGTGTAATGGAATGCAATGGCCTGTTGATTTGGAGGCAAAACTCATTATCATGTTTGCATACGTGCGCTTACGTGCAGCATAAAAACGCTTGGTTGATGAAACAAATAGTGGAAATGCGGAAAATCAATAACGGCATAATGTAGCGGCAGCTTCAAAAGGAGTGCTGCGTTACGCGTATCGAAGTAGTTGGTTGAGAGTTAATTAACGAATGGTAATAAAATAATGATACCATGGACGGCATACTGTGAAAACACACACACACAATAAATATATATATATATATATATATATATATATATATATATACATATATATATATATATGTGTGTGTGTGTGTGTAGTGTGTTTGTGTGTGTTTGTGTTGGTGTGGGTGTAGGCAAATATTAACTAGATCTGAAAGTGAAATTTCAATTTAATAACATCTACGAAACCTTAAGATTACTTTTTGCCCCTCATTAAGTACATCGAGGCATAAGTCACTTGCAAGAATTGATAACTGTGGACCTTCCGTGTGAACACAATTGTAAAATCACTCACGAGTAGTAAATCTAAATTACAATATACAGTTTTTAAGTCACCTAGCTGTAACTACCAACTCAAACTGTTCTCATTGAAACATGTTTTATTTAAATCAAGTTTCTTAATCTTGATGCAAACACCACTCCTATTATATAGATAAAATTGTTAGAATAAACAAAATATTTTGTAATGTAGTATAAGCAATTCAACCAGTAGACCGGTTTCGATCTTACTGAGACCGCAGCATGCACTGTCCAGAACATTCTGTGGACAAGGCTCTTACCTGAGCAGGTCTAATTCGGAAACGGTTGCTCTAGCAACTGATCCACTCTGCAGTACATTTCACATAATTTTATTTATAAAATATCAAATGTTTCTTCGTTAGCCTTTTTTAGGTGAAGCTTATTTATTGCATCTATTTAGGCCGAAACATTTAACTAATCAACCTCAATCTGCCGTTATTGAACAGGCATCACACTACTTGTGGAAGTGGTATTGGAATGAACAATTACAAAATTAAACGAGCATTGGTTGCGCCGGCGGTATTAACAAATGCTAAAATCAAGGTTGCGATCTTGATTTAAACACCTAACCCATAAATAACATAAATTTGTCAGTAGAAACTAAGAATTGTATAATGTAGAAAAGCAGTTCATTCAGTAGACCGGTTTCGTCCTTATTGAGAACTCGTCAAGTACTGGCCAGAATTTGCCGCGGACAGGGCTCGAACCTGGGCACGTCTGCTTCGGAATCTGGTGCTCTTACCACTGAGCTACTCTGTAGATTAGGTTAAGAATAAAATGATTAACTTCTGCATTAAGAGTAATTACATTTTTTCCTACTTCTTGGTAGCCAAATCATGATTCGCATCGATACGTGTAGGTGGCAGGAGTTGTTCTAGATTTTGCGTTTTGTTAAATAAACAGGGGTTGACGTAGTTTTCATCAAATGCATAATCAATGCTTTTTAAATTGTTCCGCCTGTATACATGATGCGAAGACTGCAAATATTTTGGGCCCCTTACTTTATTTTAACTCTCCGTAGGTAATATATGCATTTCCATTTGATCCATGTTAGTCAATCCCTTTAATTACCGAAGAGGATCAAACACGTCAGTACGCGTGACTAACTCGTGGATGTCATGTTGTGGTTCAAATAAGAGAGTTTAACATTTGTGTTTTTTGTTTCTCATGAACGCAAACTTGATTTGAACTATACACGATAATTTCTTGCAAACTATAAAATATGTTGCCGTATTTTTTTTTACCCTGTGCAATAGTGATTGATGAAAGGTTTATGTTTATTGATTTAAAAAAAAATAAAAATGAATATTTATGCCGGAATTTCACCTTGCTAAACAGCAAATTTCGTGAACATCTCATCAGTGGATGTGTGTAGGATTTCTCCTTCAGTTGACCGGCTCTTTCCTACAGAAACTAAAAATCAGGCTTTATTTACTGTATGCACTGTAGTCGTCTTGCTTTCGAAAACTTTTTATTTCTAATTGATTTTGGCAGTGGCAGACGGACTTCAATACCTGACTCAGTACAATATACACATGAAGTGTCGCGATCGTTCTTTAATGACAGATTGCAAGTGGTTAATAGCAATATTGGGTTTGAAGAGATACGACATAGGCTTCACGTGAAGGATAGACTAAACAAAAACAGAGATTAGTGTATAATTGAAAATTGTGTGTACTGTTCGCCATCGTGACTCAGTGGTTGGAGCACTAGATTCCAAAGCAGAAGTGCCCAGGTTCGAGCCCTGTCCGCGGAAGCATACTGGACCGTATTTGAGTTGGTCAAAATAAGGACAGCATCGGTCTGTTGGATGAAATGTATTTGCAGCATTCTAAAATGCCTAGAATGTTTTGGAAAAAAATGTGTATAGAAAGGGATTGGTGCTTATAACAGGCTCTCCACCTTGAACTAAATAAATTATAGTAAACGGATTATGCTGTTGGCATAATATTTCGAGGCTAGTGACTTTTTCGAAAAGCGTATAATCCTTAAAGCGGAAACGTGAAACACACTCACATCCACTCGGTGAGTTTGAGAGTTCATCGCACCAACACGTTAATGCGTTCGGGAGCGGTGGATTGCTAATTTGTGTATTTCACGCAATGATAATGCTCACTATTCCCATTTTCATTGATTATTAGTATCATTATTAATACTGCTATTTTCAGTATTAGTAGAAATAACAAAATCAAAGTTGGGGTTATTGGCTATTTAGGCGAAATGGAAAAAAAGTTTACTTTCGAGTGCAACCGTGATAATTAATGGCATAATTACTGCAACCGTGGGCGAAAAGTCGATATTGCGAAACAAAAATAACTGGAAATTCAACGAAATAACATTATATTTTTGCCCTCAAGTAAAATTACGTATCATGGGAAGTCAGATATTACGTTTGCGAGACAAACAAGTGTGAGAACTCATATCTGAGTTTTCACAACTTCCAAGCGCATTTCAGACTGATTCTCGTCAGTGAGCTTGCTGTCATTCTCTTATGATGACCGTGGAAAAACGAAATGCGTCAGGTCATGCGTCTGACGGAGGGTTTCGCTATTTTATGCGATTGCATAAATACAAAAGGACCTTCCCCCTGCTGGTGAATGTGAGCAAAATAGGCTTCGTTTGCACAAAAGTCCACAGGTGATGCAAATCTTATGTGCTCATCTGGACTGGAAGCTGCAATTTACGGAGATAAAGCTGGCCTGGCGCGATGCGTGACACGTTCACTTATTAACACCCCTGGACTTTTCATTGCGTTTTTCTTTGTTAGAGCTGTATAACGACTAAATCAGGCAGTAAGCACGAAACGAATGTGCATGAGATTATACTTTCCGTTCATGCTGTCTTTGATATCCATCATGTTAGTACCATGTACCGACTTGGAAACCATAGTGTTAGTACCATGAACCTTTTCGGTACTATAATATTGGTATCGGTTACTAACACAATAGCCATAGTGTTAGTATCCTTTACAGACTCGGTATATATATTATATAGTGTGAGTTAGCGTTGAAGTCGCATTGTCGTTGACTTTATATGATGTTAGCTTCACTATTGCAGGTTTACACATTCGTCTAGGAGATTGTAGCGTCCTATTATTCCACATTCTTCTACCAAATATATAGTGGTTAAAGGGCGTAATACCGGCTCCTACTGATGAGTCGCCAGTAAGCACGAAACGAATGTGCATGAGATTATACTTTCCGTTCATGCTGCCTTTGGTTTATCCTTCTGGTCACAACTGAACTAATTTGTTACTAGGTTCGCAACACCTAATACATACTTGCATATATATTAGGTCTTCGCAACAAACAGTATTTAACTGTAATAATCAGGCAATATTTTCGCCATTACCAATTAGGTGTAATTAAATTGGACATCGACACCATTAGAGAACAAATAGGAAGTGGGCCACAGAACAGACGCGTTTCGTACATAATGAAAAATATAGTTGCCTTTTCGTGTATTGCGTTTGCATAAAAATTTAAATTAATACCAATATCATCACTACACGTGTAAACAGTTGAGGTATTTAGCGTATAACATGCTTAAACGTGGGGAAAGCTGCAAACAGCTAATATTCGTGACTGCATAGAAATTGTGCAGCCGACATTTCCAGTCAACTTCAATGTATGCGAGACTGCTAGAGGTGAGAGCCGCACATCTAAATTTGATTTCCATATATATTCAATGTGGTTTGATCCTCGCTAGTCAGTTTGCCGTCGTACTCTTGGTGATGATCATGGAAGGTCGAAACGCGTCGGTGCGTTGCGCCTGACGGTGGTTTTGCTAAGTTATGTTGTTCGACGACTGGTTAAATACAATGGGATTGGTTTTTACTTCAAGCTCGCAAACTTGATTTAAAGAAATTTACCACCATCCGCGCAATCGATTATTGTTTTAAATGTGTATATATATATATATATATACATATATATATATATATATATATATATATATATATATATATATATATATATATATATATATATACATATATATAGGCATGACATCATTAGAAATTATTATATAAAAGTTAAATACTGTTTTTTTCCGAAGAACTAATATATATGCAAGTATGTATTGGATTTTTACGAACCCTAGTAACAAATTAGTTCAGTTGTGACCGTGAAGGATAAAACGAAGACAGCACGAATGGAGGGTACCATTTCCTGCACATTCGTTTCAGTGCATTACTGATGACTCATCGGTAGGAGGAGCCGGTATTACGCCCTTTAACCACTATATATTTAGGTGAGGAATGTAGGATAATAGGACGATACAATCTCCTAGACGAATTTGTAAACCTGCAGTAGTGTAGCTAACATCGTATAGTCTCGACAATGCGACTTCAACGCTAACTCACACGCCTGTATCTCCAGTAAATCCATACACTCTGGTCTTGATCTATATCATTTATCACATTTCGCGGTAAGCATGACATCATTCAATTCAATATATTACAGTTATATACTGTTTGTTGCGAAGAACTAATATATATGCAAATATGTATTAGGTTTCGCGAACCTAGTAACAAATTAGTTCAGTTGTGACCAGAAGGATAAACCAAAGACAGCATGAACGGAGGATATAATCTCATGCACATTCGTTTCGTGTTTCTAGGTTCGCAACATCTAATACATACTTACTTGAATTTTGCTTTGTCTTAGTTATTAGTTTTCTCATTAACATTGCTTTTTCATTTAATTTTTATTCTTTGTATCTTATTTTATTTCCTCGTGCTTGTATGACAGTAAAGCAACTTTTATTAGCGTCTTTTGCAATGATTTAATTCATGCTTGCCTTCTAGATGTAAACACCTGACCCATTTATTACTATACATAAGTCAGTCTAAACTAAGAATTGTATAGTGTAGAAAGAGCAATTCATGCAGTAGACCGGTTTCGTCCTTATTGGGAACTCATCACGTACTGGCCAGAATTTGCCGCGGACAGGGCTCTATCCTGGGAACGTCTGCTTCGAATCTGTTGCTCTTACCACTGAACCACTCTGCCGTACACTACACACAATTTTCAGATTTGCACCAACTAATGTTGTCAGTGAGGAAAAGGATTATGATGATGATGATGCTGCTGCCGATGATGATGATGATGATGATGATGATGATGATGATGAGATATGTATAAAACTTGACATTCAATGCGTAAGTAATCGGGTGGTGTCATAGAAATTAATTTATAAATCTTCGAGGAAAACTTAAATCGATGAATAGACGAACATTCGGAGCTTGAAGTTGGCTACCAGTATGTTTGCTGTGATACATTGATATGGCCAGGTAGAACATGCTGCCCAAAATTTTACATTTTTTGATTGCTCTTCTTCTTCCCTATCTTATGGGATATTTGGCGTAAATGCCAGTTACTCCACCTCGCATAATTTAGTTGTTTTTTTGCTCGACTGGAACGGTGGAAATGTTAAGCACAGAAGTCACTTGCGTGCCACTACCAGGCGACATTAAACGAAACTATTTGACAACGTTCAGTCACAGGCTGAAGATTGGTCTGCAGACACTTAAAAAGCTTCTTTTCACAAACTGGTAAAAGTCATACCGCGCATGGGCTTTCACACACACACACACACACACACACACACGCACATACAAGCACACTCCCACACTTACAAACACCTCCACGCACCCCTGAATACGAAGGCACTCGTAAAAACTCAGAAATGGTGTGTGTGTGTGTGTGTGTGTTTGTATTTACGTGTGGGCATTAAAAAAGCACACACACACACAAACACATTCCAACATTTACAAACACCTGCACGCACGTCTGAATTCACACGTACACATAATCTACTCAGAAATCGTGTGTGTTCATTGGCTTGTTTATAAATGGAAAAAATGCGGCCATAGTAACAAACACACACACACACACACATGTAATAAGCTTATGTGTACACACACGTGACTGCTTTGTCGTGGGTGCCTAAAAGAGCAACATAGTTCACGCTGAAGGGACAAATAAAGATATTGGGATTTGTCCTCCGTTTACGACGATAACATAATTTGGCTGCTTGATCAGTATAATTGAAAATAAACATTTGTGTGGCGCAAACAATATGAAGAACAGCAGAACAGTCGCACGGATTTTGGATCAGATATATGGCGGGCATAAAGCGTAGATTCGAATCCAACTGATGAGAACAAAGTAAGCAAGAAACGAATGTATACGTCAGATTATACCTTTAGTTCATGCTGAAATTGGCATAAGGTTCTGGTCCCTTTTTAACTTATGTGTAATTAGGTACGCAACGCTAAATAAACAATTGCATATATATATATATTGCCTTCGAAAATTACACAGTATATTTCTAATTTGGAAAATACACATTAATACCAAGTGGACAATGGCCATTTATTTCGAGAATACTAAACTTCCCTTTACAAAACCGATTCAGATTTGTTGCCACCCACATAATCAAATGAAAACTCAGAATGTATATTAATGTAAGATTGTAAATTGAAGTATAGTATCCTCAAAATAAATGTCCATTATCCACTTTGTTATTAAGGTGTTTTTTCTTCCAATTAGAAATATGTATATCAACAGAATCCTGAAAAATTTACCGCAGAAATTGATTAAAATAGGCTTGGCGCCGTCAGGAAAATCAGCTTTGTCCGATCACATGTTGGAAACGGGGACATCAGTAATTTTGGCCAATTTCTCAATTGTAAATAAAGCAGAATCAGACAAATTATTATTTTTTATGAAGCCCTATATATAAAACACCAAACACCTGGACTAAATATTCAAAAGTTTTATCAACATGATACTTTAACCGACTGGCCAGGAATCACACAATGCAAGAACAAACTACTAGCTTACAAGTAAGACAAAACACCCCTTCGACTAGACTCAATATATATATATCTGTCGCAAACAATATATAAACATTAATAAGGTTAAATGAACATTGGGTTCGCCAGCGATGATAACAATTACTTTAGACAAGTTTGCGATCTTGATATAAACGCGTAACCCCCTTATTTAAATACAATTGTCGGTATAGACTATGCATTGTATAGTGTAGGAAAGTAAATTCATCCAGTAGACCGATTTCGTCCTTATTGTGAACTTTTCAAAAGCTGTCCAGAAATTTTCCGTTGACGGGGCTCGAACCAAAGCACATTTGCTTCGCACCATTAAGCACTACACAATTCTGCCGAATACTACGCAACATTTTCAGTCGTATAATCACTAATGTTTCTTTATACTTAGAGTTCCAACTCAGCCCAAATCCATTATGGTAGAACAGACACAATGCTATCTTTTTCTTTAAATCAAATTGGCGAGCTTGACGTAAACACCAATCCCATTGTATTTAACCAGTCGACGAACAACATAACAAAACTACCGCCAGTCGTAACGCACTATGATATCTGTTGCAGTAGTATTGAACAACGTAATCATTTATTGTACGGGTGGTGATAACAATCGTAGCCTTTGCTACTTTATATTTAGTGCTTAATTTAAAATAATTTAATATAATAGTCAGCATAGAATAACAAACCTAGCAATAACAAATTAGATCATCGATAATTTTTAATGCTTCATAAGACCGATCCGTGCAGTGCTACAATTTCGATACTGTAACACTATGAATGAAACAAAATAAGTGGCCTTAAAGAGGACCAGAATAAATATTTATTGCGCGAAAATAATTCGAATCAAGTGTGCGCATAGGAGATCAATACTATTACTAGTATAGCTAATCCATGTCAGCTTTATGCAATGGATTGTACACGTCTGCCAGAGGCTCATCCCTCACAATTCTCTATATATATATATATATATATATATATATATATATATATATATATATATATATATATATATATATATATATATATATCGATATGACGTATGTGTATATTAGGTAATGCATTCGATAACTATTGCACTTAGTGTGAAAGACCGCTCTTGGACTTCTTGGTCACACGTCTCCAGTTGTAAGAGTTGCTGCAATCGGAATTTTAACCTCGTGCAAGCCATCGAGTACACCAATGAAACCGGTGCCTGACGATGTGAATAGATCTTTGCCCAAAGTTGCATCAGTGGACTAAGGTCAGGACAGGTCAAGCAAATGAATTTCATTGGCCTTGTGTTCAATGCATTCTAATTCTAATTCTAATTCTAATTCTAATTCTAATTCTAATTCTAATTCTAATTCTAATTCTAATTCTAATTCTAATTCTAATTCTAATTCTAATTCTAATTCTAATTCTAATTCTAATTCTAATTCTAATTCTAATTCTAATTCTAATTCTAATTCTAATTCTAATTCTAATTCTAATTCTAATTCTAATTCTAATTCTAATTCTAATTCTAATTCTAATTCTAATTCTAATTCTAATTCTAATTCTAATTCTAATTCTAATTCTAATTCTAATTCTAATTCTAATTCTAATTCTAATTCTAATTCTAATTCTAATTCTAATTCTAATTCTAATTCTAATTCTAATTCTAATTCTAATTCTAATTCTAATTCTAATTCTAATTCTAATTCTAATTCTAATTCTAATTCTAATTCTAATTCTAATTCTAATTCTAATTCTAATTCTAATTCTAATTCTAATTCTAATTCTAATTCTAATTCTAATTCTAATTCTAATTCTAATTCTAATTCTAATTCTAATTCTAATTCTAATTCTAATTCTAATTCTAATTCTAATTCTAATTCTAATTCTAATTCTAATTCTAATTCTAATTCTAATTCTAATTCTAATTCTAATTCTAATTCTAATTCTAATTCTAATTCTAATTCTAATTCTAATTCTAATTCTAATTCTAATTCTAATTCTAATTCTAATTCTAATTCTAATTCTAATTCTAATTCTAATTCTAATTCTAATTCTAATTCTAATTCTAATTCTAATTCTAATTCTAATTCTAATTCTAATTCTAATTCTAATTCTAATTCTAATTCTAATTCTAATTCTAATTCTAATTCTAATTCTAATTCTAATTCTAATTCTAATTCTAATTCTAATTCTAATTCTAATTCTAATTCTAATTCTAATTCTAATTCTAATTCTAATTCTAATTCTAATTCTAATTCTAATTCTAATTCTAATTCTAATTCTAATTCTAATTCTAATTCTAATTCTAATTCTAATTCTAATTCTAATTCTAATTCTAATTCTAATTCTAATTCTAATTCTAATTCTAATTCTAATTCTAATTCTAATTCTAATTCTAATTCTAATTCTAATTCTAATTCTAATTCTAATTCTAATTCTAATTCTAATTCTAATTCTAATTCTAATTCTAATTCTAATTCTAATTCTAATTCTAATTCTAATTCTAATTCTAATTCTAATTCTAATTCTAATTCTAATTCTAATTCTAATTCTAATTCTAATTCTAATTCTAATTCTAATTCTAATTCTAATTCTAATTCTAATTCTAATTCTAATTCTAATTCTAATTCTAATTCTAATTCTAATTCTAATTCTAATTCTAATTCTGATTCTAATTCTAATTCTAATTCTAATTCTAATTCTAATTCTAATTCTAATTCTAATTCTAATTCTAATTCTAATTCTAATTCTAATTCTAATTCTAATTCTAATTCTAATTCTAATTCTAATTCTAATTCTAATTCTAATTCTAATTCTAATTCTAATTCTAATTCTAATTCTAATTCTAATTCTAATTCTAATTCTAATTCTAATTCTAATTCTAATTCTAATTCTAATTCTAATTCTAATTCTAATTCTAATTCTAATTCTAATTCTAATTCTAATTCTAATTCTAATTCTAATTCTAATTCTAATTCTAATTCTAATTCTAATTCTAATTCTAATTCTAATTCTAATTCTAATTCTAATTCTAATTCTAATTCTAATTCTAATTCTAATTCTAATTCTAATTCTAATTCTAATTCTAATTCTAATTCTAATTCTAATTCTAATTCTAATTCTAATTCTAATTCTAATTCTAATTCTAATTCTAATTCTAATTCTAATTCTAATTCTAATTCTAATTCTAATTCTAATTCTAATTCTAATTCTAATTCTAATTCTAATTCTAATTCTAATTCTAATTCTAATTCTAATTCTAATTCTAATTCTAATTCTAATTCTAATTCTAATTCTAATTCTAATTCTAATTCTAATTCTAATTCTAATTCTAATTCTAATTCTAATTCTAATTCTAATTCTAATTCTAATTCTAATTCTAATTCTAATTCTAATTCTAATTCTAATTCTAATTCTAATTCTAATTCTAATTCTAATTCTAATTCTAATTCTAATTCTAATTCTAATTCTAATTCTA
>JAQBSW010009942.1:10000-26465 GCA_029291075.1 Eudiplozoon nipponicum | reverse complement strand
TCAAAACTATCTTTTCCCACTTCTACTGATTTTTCAAGAATTTACAACACTTGCATTCATAAAGCTCGATGTCGTTCTTTTCCAGGCTAATAGAGAAGCCTAAAATTTTTTTTCAAGTTCTTGTCAGGTAGTCTTGCTGAAATCAAAAGCTTCAGATTATCGGCCCGTTAAACTTTTCATGCTATTTATATAAACTTCAAACGAATTTATCTTGAAATAAAATAGATTCTTTAAAAAAACTCGCGAATTTTGAAAGTTATCCGGTATTAGAATCGACGTTAACGCATAAGTTCTTATTGATCTTAAATTTACTTGTTTTTAGGTATATTCCACGTCGTTATTAAAATAAATATAAAGCAAAGTTTTTCAAAATTTTGATGAATAAAAGTGATATATTTAAATGATATAATTTAGATTAAGATCAAACGAATGCGATTAGTTAAGAGATCTGCTAGATATTCTCGATATAATTTGTCCTTCATCTTATTTGGGGCCTACTAGATGTGAGAGCCGCATATTTAATTATGTTTTCCTTTTATGTCCATTTTGGTTAAATACTCCCCAGACATTTTGACATAGAAATTTAAAATGCCTCAGTACATGTGACTGACGGTAATATTGAAATTTTGTATGACGTTTGGTTAAATACAATTGGATTGATGATTACTTCCAGTTAATTGGAAATCATTCGTTACGTCGTTTGTCGTCTCTTCTCTAGATTTTCTGTCTTAAGTATCTCGTTTTATTTGAAAGCTGATTGAATAAAATTTTACTTTAATTGCAAAATGTGGTCTCGACATTTTTGTTTTTTAAAATTAATTCAAAATATTAATTAGTAAGAGCATTCTCTCCGTTATTCTTTAAACGCCATACAGGTTTTCATTAAGCTTAATGAAAAATTTGCTATAAAGTTAAATTGATTTGAGTATTTTTTTAGAATTTTACCAACTACGAACAACATTTTTACAAATTAAGTATGTTTAGCAGAATAGAGAAATTTTTAACAAGTTGAATAATTTTTGTTTTTATGTAATATTCCAAACTGTATTTCCTAAAAATTATATAATTTTGACATCTGTTAAGCAAAAAACCTTCTTGAAAAAAGATGTAAACTAAGAAGAATATAAAAGGCGTATTTATTTGCAGAATAACTTTTATTTGGACTAAGTCAGGCAAGTGTATATTTATCAAAAATCAACCAGATTTGAAGAGCAGTACTGCAACCTGGCCCACGTAAAAGTATACAAAGTGTCTAGTTTCGTGCGTGACGTAGCTGCATTATTTGTATAAAAAGAAAAATTTAAATAAAATATAATTCCGGAATTAAAATAACTGCAAAGAACTTATTTTTCGCAAGGGTATTATATAAGTAAAAATGATGTTTATTTAAAAAGAAATAAATTATTTGCCATATATATATATATATATATATATATATATATATATATATATATATATATATATATATATAGATTTCTAAATACAATTTAATTAGGAATGTATTGCTGAAGAGAATGGTCCACTAAATAAACAAATATCACTTGCTTCGAAAGAGATAACTTTTCCTTAGATAATATAATTTTCCACATCTTCGCGAAAAATATAAATCCATCCAAGTTACACAAAAACGGATATATCGAATAATAAACACGTTTCGATTAATTACATATCTAAAATACTTAATTATCGAAAGAACTAACTTTAAAATATAAAACTGCTTAATTATTTATATTCATATACAATAAAATTTTATAATATATGTTTACATAGAACTTTATAATATACTTTTGGTACTGTAAAAATGATGCTTTTGATATATATATGTATATATATATATGTATATATATATGTATATATATATATATATATATATATATATATATATATATTAAAGTAACAAGAACTTAATCTTTAAATCTAAATGAGTACATTTATTAACATTTTGTTTTTCAAAATTGATATTTTATATATGTGCAACCAAGGAAAGAGATTATATATATATATATATATATATATATATATATATATATATATATATATATATATATAGGCTGGAAACCTGAGAATTTAGTATGAAGAGCTATCGACTATACTTACGCATTTTGGGCAAAAATTAATTGATGAATTAACAAAAAGTATGTTTAACAAATTATTCACTTATGTTTTAGGCTCTTTTGTCTGCATAATTTACTACACTAATATATACCTGATCTTCGTTATGTCTAAATTCCAGTTTTTTTGTTTCCCCAAATTATTTAGATGGACTTTGACGGCCACCTTCTTCAGTTCATTCAAAATCACGAGATTTAAATTACCAAACCTTTGAAGCAATCGCCGTATTTCTTTTAGCTACAACTTTAATAAATCGGGCAGACCTCTACTAGGAATTTAAACAGTCGTCAAACAACATAGAAAACTACCAGCAGTCGCATATCTTGACGTGTGTTTCCATCATCATCATCATCATCAGAGTACGACGGCAAACTGGCTAGCGAGGATCAAAACCGAATTGTATATGTACGGGACAGCAAAAATTAGATATGCAGCTTTCATATCATGTAATTTTGCATACGTACGGGACTGTACATGTCAACTGCAAAATTTCTATGGTTGTGTGCGTTGTGTGAGTGTGTGTATATATCCAAAAACTTTATGTTAATTCAAATATGTGTAATTAGAAAGGCTAAATATGAATTTACCATCTACTTGCGTTAGAATATTTATTATATACAAAACAATAAAAATAGCGTAACTGTAGTCGCCCTCAAATTTTCGGATGGGGATGAAAACAATAATTTAGAATTTAACAACATAAATAATTGCGATTGTATGTGATATAATTAGTAATCAGCCAATCACTTATTGTGCAGTTGGTGGTAAAAATTATTGAAATTATTTTTCAAGCTTGATGAAAACTCCAATCCAATTGTTTCTAACCAGTTGTCGAACAACATAGCAAAAGCAGCAAAACGTCAATGATCATGATAGCATAGAAATTGTGCGGCCGACATTTCGAGTCAAGCATAATGTATACGAGGCTACTAGAGGTGAGAGCCGCATATCTAATTCTGCTTTCCATATTTAAGTAATGTGGTTTGATCGTCGTACACTGATGATAATCATAGAAGTTCGAAACGCGTCAGTGTGTTGCGACTGGCGGTAATTTTGTTATGTTGTTCGACGACTGGTTAAATACAATGGGATTCGGTTTTACTGTAAACTCGCAAACTTGATTTAAAGAATTGTTACCGCCACCAGCGCAATCAATTACCGTTTAATTGTATTGTCTAATTATATGTTTGTGGCGAAAGTTACAAAAATCGAATGTTCGTGACTGCTTAGAAATTGTGCAGCCGACATTCCAGTCAAGTACAATGTAGGCGAGACTACTAGAGGCGAGAGCCGCATATTCGATATTGCTATCAATATGTACGCATTGTGGTTTCAACCTTGACAGTCAGTTTTCCGTCTTAATCAGACGATGATCGTGGAAGCTCGAAACGCCTTAGAAAGTGTGACTGGCGGTAGGTTTGCTGTGTGTTTCGACGACTTGTTTGATACAATGTGATTTTTGTTTACCGTAATCTCGCAAACTTGATAAAATTAGATATCAGAACGATACATGCACATGGGAAATTTCACTCAAACAACGCAGGTTATTTTGGAACAGTTGTTGTCATAGCATCAAATAGGCGCATGTCACACATGTGCATTTGTGTTTGTCTGTATATATAAATAAAAAGGGTTCAGTTAAATATAATTAATCCACATTTTCGTCCATCTAAAGTTAAACTGAAGCCAATAGAGAGTAATGTACAATTAACACGCGTCAGACTAATATTTTTTATTCTTAATTGTTAAAATGCTGTATTACATGAGGTATTGCAATAGAATCTGGTGTTGGGAGTGTTAGATACAAAAAAATCAAATTCAATAAATTAAGAAACTTAATTAAGATATGAAATTAAATAAATGCCGGTTAGACAAGCATATTTTGAAACTTATTTAAAGAAAGTATAAGCAATATAATGGAATAAAACACAAGCCTTTTAAGAAGCGTTGACCTCATTTAGAATTTTAAAATTGAACAAGCAGTTGAAGGGGTAAAATTTAAAACGATTTTATTCTAAATAAATGACTGAAAATTAATTATATAATACGCGCACCGACAAGCCAGTCTTATTGAGATATTTTTAATCTTTTTCTGGAGCTAGCTACAGATTATTAGTCATTCAATTGTCTCTTCCAACCATTAGCAAATGCTATATAGCAAATTGAACCTGACGAATTTTGCAGCAGCATTTTAATTTAAAATATAATTTCTAGATTTGACTTCGATCAATTATCTAATCAACCTTATCATCCTGTAACAACCACATATAGCTATGCGTCTGCAAAAATCCATTACATGACGGATAAGTTCAGATTTAGCAGCATGTACATACTTACATGCAGTTCTATGTTCGCCTCTTATTACCTTAATTGAACTCATAGTCTCACCAGCATAAATGAGACTACAATTATTGCATGGGATTTTACAAACTCGTTATGTTTCCAATGGTTCAATCTCTTAATTTTGGTTATGGCGTCTAGTTCTTACGGTAATGTACTATTTTAAAACTGTCCTTAAAATGTATTTCAAATCTGTTTATTTTAATTTTCTCTCTTGTTTAGAGTCCGGTATAACAATAATCTAAGGGACATCCTACCCTTTTTCCAGCTTTTTTTTACCACAAATTAGGATTAAATTTTCCCACCAAATCCATCATAGTTGCTTCTATTACACAGAGGATACACGATAGCCTTGAATTCATCGAGCGGTCTACCTAATTCCAACTTACTTTGCTTTATACCTGCTAATCTAAGGCTTGTTAATGTAAATGATTTTAAGATACCAATTTCCATACGATACGGCCGATTGGACTTGAAAGTAGGAAGGATTCCTTTGCAACTATCTTTCGTAAACTATCTCTTTTTAATTTATGACCGTTTCTAATTAACTTGACATCCGAAAATTGTTATTAATCTGTTGATTTCTTTTCAAGTGTAAATTGAAGATTGCTCATTCGATTCGTGAAATTTAATGGATCTTCCATTTCATCTTCATCTTTAACTCCAGATCATTAATATGTCATCGAAGAACTGTCGCTACACTTTTGGCCTAAGTTGTGTCTTATCCAGATAATTATTTTCCAAATTATACATAAAGTTGATTTCTATTGGGACCGAAAAAAGTTATCCCTTTGTAAAACCTCGAATTTGTTTAAAAATTGTCTCCTAAATTTAAAATAATTCGAGGACATAAACATAAAAATAATCTTCATTATATGTCCAATTAACATTTAACTTAAACGGGAAACGTGGAAAATAACCCAGGACCTCAGGTACCAGTGTATACCTGTGCATAGATAGTATATCTAAGCTCACTAATCTTTCACCTACGTCTAGTACACATTTATCAACAATTTCAAATAACTGATACGTGTTCAGCAATTTATGGTCTAAGAAATAGAAGAAAATTGTAATTCTATGACGCAGAAACTTAGAAATTTGTATGTTAGGGAGTTTTTGACATTGAAAATATTTATTAATGGGTTACCTGGCTTAAGAACTTTAACCAAACCATACACATTTCGCGCAACTGTATCTCTCTGAATGAGTGTATTACCATGCGCAGAATCCAATTCGCCACTAGCAATCATAATATTCATTAATGACCTTGCAAATTACCCTTTGGATCATTTTTTTAAATTTAATGTATACTTCCGCATTACTAAACTGTTCTAAGATTTTATTATTATAGTTGTATTGGTGCGTCAGAACTGTAGCCCCTTATTTATCAGCTTTTAGACATAAAATTATTCGATATATATGATTTCGGAGACGTTTGACTTAGCATTATCTTCTTGCTATGTAAAACAAATGATGTAACGTCTAATTCAAATTTAACTTTGACCTTATCTGCAAGCAGTTGCGCCGAACCTCATTTCTAACTGATCTTTCGTTAGTAATAACCATGTTTAAACCACGGTTAAATACTTCAACTCGATTCCTCTTTAACTTTACTATTGATATATTTACCATTCGATTAGTTGTGATAATTTAAAATCTAACATTTAAAATCATCTGCGTGCAAAAGATAAGTTAACATTGATCTTAATTTTAATTTTCTCCTTTATAACTATAATTTTACGTTTATCTAAATCACGAATCAATGTGATCATAATAATTATACAAGTATGCAAGCTCGGTATTTACTCTAGCCATATCATTCATACTTCACTCTGACCTTTCATTATTAGATATGTGTCACGTGTGGTTTTTTGAATGTATCCATAACTGTTATTTTCATCCAACTAAGTGAAACTAGAATGGCTGAAAATTAATTTACCATTTCCATTAGTTAGAATATTTATTTTATATACACCATCTGAAATGGCGTAACTGCTTTCGGCCTCACAATTTAAAGTTGGGGGAGACCAATAAAGTAGAAGCCCGCATTATGAAGCATGCCACTGTAAGGATTAAGATTAGAAATTAGAACAAGCTATGACCATGTGAAATTTTATTCAAGCCACTCAGGTTGTGCTCCGGATTCGCTATTTCAAATATAATTGTTATATATATATATATATATATATATATATATATATATATATATATATATATATATATAAGGCTAATATTACTATACACTGAAATCAAAAGACAATAATTTAACTTTTGCACGTGTCAGATTTATTTTTTATTCTTTAACTTTGAAATGCTGTTTTACTCTAGTGATCTAAATAGAATGTTGAGATTATACACATAAAAGCGCTTAATGAATCGAATGAACGAACTATAATTTACTCTTGAATGAGAATCATCAGGTTAATAACCATTTTTTTTATGTAAAATTAATTAGGAATGTTCAGAAATTAGGAAGAGATATTTTTAGAAAGGATACATTCATGAGAATCCTCTTTATTTTAGAGTCCAAATACCCGTATTGTATGAAAATACGTATCTTAGTGTCATTACCATTAAGAAGCCTTAGATAAAATGACTTAATGTATAGGAAGTTGGGATTAGATAGAATTTTCGATGTATTCGCGGCTAATCATTATCCTATTCATCTAATAGATTCACCAATGATAGACGTCGTCAGAAAATTTTATCTTAATTTGAGGTACATTGAAGCTGATAAAGAGTAGGACGATCGTAAGATCATGGTACAATTGGGTTGTAAATTAATTAGAAAAGTGGAGACCACACACATTATTAACTAGGGTGATTGCAGACGCATGACAATATGTAGTTGTAACACGAGAACCATTATAGACTATCTAAATCAAATCTAATGATGATATTATAAATGGAGCAGCAGCTGAAGATTCGTAACGCTTGATTTGGGATACAGCATTTGCTAATGGTTGGAAAAGGCGATTGCATGAATAAGAATTTTAATAACGACGGTTTAAGACTGGCTTATTTGTGGGCTTATTATTCCCTTAATTGCTACTCAATAATAGGAAATATAAATCTTCTTAATTTCAACCCTTTAACTGATTGTTTAGTTTTAAAACTCTTAGTGAGTTGAACACTTATTAAATGGCTTCTAACTACTTTTCTTATATTGTTTATTCTTTCGTTAAATATTTTTCAAACTTTTCTTCTCTAACTTTCACCTATTTTTTTCATAACTTAATTAAGCTTCTTATTTTATTGAATATATTTTTTGTGTCTAGCTCCACCCACGCAATCCATTAAGATCTCTCCAGTAATACAGCACTTAAAACATTAAAAACAAGAACATTAGTCTGAAGCGTGTAAAAAGTAAATTATGCCTATTGATTGAAGTTTCATTTAGATGGACCTGCATGTTATATTAGTTATATTTAATTGAATTTTTTTTAAAAATTTTTGTATACACATTAATTCACATGAGTGACATGCGCCTATATATTGCTATGAAAATAACTGTTATTAAAGAGCCTATCCTGAGTACAACCTGAGTGGTATGATTGAAATTTCTTACGTGTATGGCTCGTTCTGATTTCCAATTTTAGCACATACAGTGGCATGTGGTTATGAGGATTTATGATTTATTGGTCTCCTCCACCCAAAAATTTGATGACGATTTCTGTTACGTCATTTGACATGGTGTATATTAAAAAAATATTCGGACGCATGTAAATGGTAAAATCATATTCAGCCACTCTAGTTTCGCTTAGTTAGATGAACATAACAGTTATGGATATATAGACACACGCACACATGAAACACATCTATCTAGTGAAAGGCCTGTCCGAAGTATGAATGATTTGGTTAGAAGGAATATCGCGCTTGATTAATTAATTTTTTTTTAATTTTTGGTTTTGAATGAATTGAAGAAGATGGCAGCCAAAGAATATCGAAATATCTTCAAGACTCAAAGAAATTGGAATTCAGCCCGTGTTATTAAAAACGTTGATCAAGTAAATTTTATCAGTCCGGTACCCCACTTTTTTCTTTCTGTTACTCAAATATTTGTTAGTAATCATCTATGATTGTGCTATTAGTTTTGCAAAACGCAGTACATGTCCATTGAAAGGTATACTTTTTTTGTTTTTACAAAATTCAATCGGTTATGATTTTTACGTTTTTAGCAGAATTGATTTTCTGAAAATCCCGACTGGATTTATGACAAAACAAACTTTATAAGCTAACTGAAAAGAATTATTACAAAATATACTTTTGTCACTTCAGTCAGGTAACGCTTACTATGCTTTCCTTTTAGTTTTCTTTGCTGATCAGGTAAGTTAATTTTGTTGGAGCACGATAAATGATTGATTTATAGATATCCTATTTAAATAATGATGCACCAATGTACTTACATTTTTATAAATTTATTTAATAATATATAGAGATCGAGGTTTTACACAAAATGTATTATTATATCCTTTAAATATTCTTCGCTGATCAGGAAAGTTAACTTTTTTGACGCATTATGAATGATTGATTTATAAAATTCCAATTTATATAATGATATATTTATGAATTTTCTGATGAGTTAAACAAGTTTTTTTAGAGGTTACACGGAAAATTTGTTCACGAAAGGTTATTCACTAACTAGACAATCACTTAAAACAGCTGTTAACGGGCTGGCGGTCACAGTCACGCATCTTTCCATATTTGTGATATAAATTTGGATCTACGGACTACTGCACTTAATTAAAAAGTGAAATAGACATTTGATTCCAAAGTTATGTACATAAAGTACTAACAGTAAATTCACCCATGTTTATTTGTTTAAATTTCACGGAAGAATGCAGTCTTTCTAGTATTTCCAGAGATCTCTGTTAAAATATTGCCTGCGTCCAACCTTTGAACTAGATCCCAGACTTCATATATAAATTTTCTCCACAATGACTGTTTTGAAATCAATAATTAGCAGACCGTAAAGGATTTATCGCGCCTCCGAGATAAATTCCAGATATGGTGGCGCAGTGTAAAGGATTACAGACTTCGGAACAGACACGTTCAGATTCGTGCCTTGTAAAAATTTAAAAATTTGGATATTATTTGAAGAGTTCTTATGAAAGACAAAGCCGATCCAGTGGATGAATTGCATTTGCTATTTTATATAATACTTATTAATTGGTGGCACATGAATATATAATGGAATTTCTGTTTATATCAAGCTTGCAGCCTTGCTTTAAATACGTTAATAACATTAAATTCTTTCTAAAAATTGTATGCCTCTTTGCTCAAAAGAGAACAACGCCAGTGTTTCAAAATCATTAAACCGGAAGTTGAAATGAAACCTCCTGCCGAGGTTGTTAAAGTTGACTCGCCTAAGACCGCACATGCAAGATCATTAAATTAAATCGGAGCAATACATACTCTTGTCAAATACCTGGACCAGAAATTGAGGTTTAGGGAACATGATCTCTGTCTAAAAACTATTATTTTTTAATTAAGTGGTGCGATTGGCGTGGTTCTAATTGAGTTACGCAAGCGAAGCATAAAATAAAGTGTAAGATATTTTGTTTCAGAATGACTTATTATTATAGCTATTTCATTTTTATAATAAAATTTTTATTTATATATACTCAAACCTAGGAAAAAAATGATATTTGGCGTCCAATCTAATAAAGCTATGCTGGTTAAAAACAGACTTATATTAAACCTAATAGCACTTTCATTTTATGATGAATTAAACTTTTTTTTATTAAAAGATTTCTTCATACAGCAACTGCATTCGGAAATTTTTATCATCCATGTAATTGAGAAATGGTTGAAATAGTTTAAAATTTACCTAATGATTGTATTATATTAAGCAAAGTTAAGAGCAACTAGTTTTTAAATAGTATTCTTGGTAATACGTGGTATGACCTACGTTTAAAGCAAAATAATGAAAGAATGACATTTTCGCTTTTGTCAAGCCACAAATGCCGGTTATTTTGACTTTCCGTGACATTTATTTATTTCCGTGACTTACTCACATGGTAACAGAAATTTAAGGCGAATAAAATTAGTTACTCTAAATAGACGCACCTTATCCGACCAAAATCAATATAAATTTCGATTTACTCTCATACTATAAAATCTATACCTATTTCTCAACGTCAGGTAGAAATGAGTTCAAAGTTGTACATACAATTAATGTCTGCAAAATGAGGGGCACTACTTTTACCACTAGTAAATTGTTCAACGCGTTAATACTGCGTTTCTCAATTTCTGGTTTATGGACATACTGTTGGATAAACTTACTTGATAATGAAGCAATAATATATACCTCGAAACTTCCCCAGAAAATATGTGGGAAAGGGGTTGGAGAAATCAACAGAACGGGCTCAGTGGGTAAAGTGGTAGTTCAAGTAACAAAATAAACTGTTGATTATTATAGCCGGCTATTTCAAAAGGTATCTCGTTTTTACTGATGTTTTGCTAGAGGAGTATGACCCGACGTTCAGATTTAGCTTTTTATTCTTCCATATGTACAGTTGTTTAGCTTTGCCTAATTTTCATCATCATTTTGATTCCTTGCGGTATACTCTGTAATAGCACACCAGAGTATTAGATTTGTCACGTTTGTTTCACAGCTTTTATTTTTAGATATATGCACCGTATACGATAATAAGTTAAGCGGTATTTTTCTTAAAAATGAACATAAATCTATTGCGACAGTTTGAAATCAATAAAAGGCTACTTACTCCATATTTTTTATTTGCTTTAATATTAACTACATAAGAAATAAATGTGGCATAATAATTATAAAGCTGGTTTATTCTAAAAAGTAACCCCGAATTTTAGCACGTAGATGTTTATAAAAAACAAAACCAAATCTTATCAATTTGGCATAAATTGAGCAGTGACACTGCTAAGAGTAAACTACTTTCTTTAAAACGTTCAACCAAACATTTGAGAATTATGTTCAAAAGCATTTCTCATTAAATGCGTTAAAATATATTAGTAGCATAATTAGTGTATATAATATTTCTTGGTGGTAGAATGATTTAACAATTATATGTACAATTTAGTTACATTGAGAACAGATTAAATATCTATAGTTTGCCAAATTCAGAAACGTAACAAGACTGGTTGACGATTTCGTTTTAAAGAACTGTTTTTAGAAAATCAATGAATGGCATTTGATTCAGTGTGGCTGGGTAATAATTATTTAATTGTTGCTTATCTGCAGCGATTCTGACGTGTCGAGTGTAAAAGTAAATAATATTATTAAGGCTTCAATAAATTAATTATAATTGAGAACTAAAAGTCATTTCAAACTAAAATAATAGAAAAAAACCATTGAACACTAAAGATGTAAACTTACTGTGGCATACGTTTTGATCTCCATTATAACTTATTTGTGTGTGGCGTAGCTCCTTATGTTTAATATAAAATTCGCAAAAACGCCTTAGAAGAATTGTCAATCAATCTTTTGGGTGTATGCGTATTATAATTAGAACAGCTGAAAACGGTCAAATCGCGCACAATGTGCGGTATTTATACTCATTGCACACAGAACCATGCCTTTGTTTTTGGATAAATTCAAATATCTGATTTTATTTAAAACCTGGTTAAATAAATAGTAGTTAAATAATTTCTAATAAGCGAGCACATCAACTCCTAAAGTTGCTTAGTTACGCAGAAAACAAGTAGACACATGTGCATAAAGCAGATTTTTTTTTAAATTAACTGCGAGAAATTTCCTTTTGAAATCCTGGGCCATCATTTTGCTTTAAGAAACACGTAGTACCTAATCTCATATTAACAGGTTTATAAACCAATTTTTCTTTAAAAATAGTTGCTTTCTATTATTTCATGTTCGTCTCTGTAAAAGAAAAGATTCTGAAATGTTATTTATTATCTGAAAAATTTAATAATTGTAAATTTGGTTCATATTAAACATTAATTAATTGTATTTTTGAAACGTTTGCCTGTTGGCATAAACTGTAATCCATAATTAAAAATAAAATTCATCTCTGGTAAAAATATTAAGAACTAGCACAAATGTTGATGATTAATTTTTTCACAGTATTTATTAATTTTCTGTTACTATTAACCTTCGGTAGATCGTGTTATCCTTGCAATTCTTTTTAAAAACACACCCCCTTAACTCACAAAAAATAGGAACAAGAACATGTAAGGGAGAGTGTTTTTGTTTATCTGTTATTTTCAAATATACTTCCGGTAATTGCTTTATTTTTTTTGCTTTATAAATTACACTATTTCAAATGCTAAAGTATATTAATGATGGATTCTCTGCACGCTGCCTTCCGTTGTAAATTTATTTTTTAATTCTAATGAAACATATATACAATCATATGTAGGAGGATGCAATATGACATTGAACTGTCACTTGTCATAGCACATACCAAACTGGTTGGTACAAGAAAAGTGGTGTTTCACGTACATCTATGTTGAAATATATTTTGTTCTGGAAAAATTATGCCATGCCTAAAAAACGCTACTTATTTTTACTAAAGCTAGGTGTGTTGCTATGTTGTGCTATTTGGAAATGATTTCAATATATCGAAGATTTCTAGAGCTCTGCAATCAAAAACTTTTTTTTCGTGCACTGGAAATAACATGAGGCTATCAATGCCCTATGAAAACCCATGCTTAGTTACGTTTCTTCGTTTGTAATCATTTAAGATGGATATCTTTTTTGCTTACTTCTTAATGTGAACAGTATAATTATTTAAAAATAATGACTTATTTCGTTTGGAATTGGCTTTTGTGTAGTTGTGTCATTTATTGAGCTAATACAAAAATTGACGGTTGCGTTGGTAGAATCTTGATTCCTCTGCATTAAGAATGGCACAACTTAATTTTTAATAGATTTGTTGTTTCTCACTGGTCCAGTGACTCTGAAGCCGCCCTTACACTAGTTGTCCTGAATTAATTTTAAATAAATATCATCCGATTTCTTACAGAATTTTCTAGACGTCAGTTCCACTTCCATCTTCAGAGTGGCCACCATACGGACAGAGAAAATGAATTGCGGCAAATGTTAAATCCTCATTCAAGACAGATCTATTTATATTTATTTTACTTCCTGTAGTATTTTTTTGGTCTGCCCAAATATCCGCTCTTAATAACTATTATTTTAAACTCACATGACTATTTAAAAATAACCGCATACACAAATACAAAACAAATACACACATATATGTGTAATCTAATCTAAATTGACATTTCTAGAATAAATAAAATTAAACCGTATGGATTGACACACACGCCTATCCTTAATGTAAAGTTTTTTTAAATAACTATTCCTGACCCGTAGAAAGATCAACAAAATTTTCATTTACATTATATTACAGTAATCCTCAATTCCCGGTTTACATATTCACATCCAGTGTGCAATAGTTGATTGGTAAAGAGAGATCAGCAAAACTGTTAAAAGAAAAGGGTATTACTCTAAAGTTTGGAAAAGACCGAATACACATTTATTTAGACATGAATGTTGTGTTCATGCATATGAAATGGTTAGATATTTAGATAATTATATAAGATGTGAGAAGATCTCAAATTGTTGCTTATGTGATTACTTAGATAGGCATGAGATATATTGCAGATGTATATATGAATGGATATTTATATATAAAATGTGGGTAGATATTAATATATATATATATATATATATATATATATATATATATATATAATTATGTACTCCATGTAAATCATATTATTGAAGCATTCTTATTTACCTAGAAAAGCGCATGGTTTGTACGCATATTTTAAAATGAAAATTTTAATTTATACAGGATATGAATATAAATTAATGTTTATTTAGCAGAAATGCCATTCGTTATTGTAGACCACATATGATAAGGCCACAAATTGTTAATAACTCCCATTCTGTTTAACAAATACTTCAGCAAAATTTTCTCGGTCTCATTTTGGTTAACAACGTTGTTTTTTGGTTTAATTCTACTTTGAACTGGGAAAACTGATTGAATTGTAGTTTTGAAATACAAACTAACCTTCCAAAATTGCGTCCAACTACACAATGCCAGGTGGGGCAGTACTTTTTGTCAAACTCCTTCTTTAAATAGGAAGCAATATCCTTTTCGATGTTGAACTTATCCAGAGCCAAAACAGCCGAGGCAATAGCATCCTGTTGCATCTCTTCTGACATGTCGGAACTTTTAATTACACATTTCTGACGGTCTCCCATTTTATTTTAATCACAGAAACTGCCAAAATTAATTTGATGTCTTATTAGAAATGTAAATTTACTATCCGTTTACCTTGATGTTATTCTAGGCAAAAATATATTTCCAATACAATCTCTGTTTATGTGAATTCACTTTGCTGAGCCCAGTTTTATATACAGTATAAGAGGAACGTAGTAGTATTGATTAAATTTTTTGCAAGTTGCTTTAGATTGAGCGCATGCATAATTAAAACGTAATAGCAAGTTGCTTAGGGAACAATGACAGGCAAGGGCAAAAGTGATATTTTCTATTTCTCTCTCTAATTATACATAGACATATGAATAAAACATTAAAATATACACGCATGCATTAACGAGAATACGTATTTTAATTTATTGATAAAAATTCTTTGCATTGAATGCGTTTTCTCTTTCTAAAAATATATACTGCATAGTATTATAAGACAATGGACTATATATATATATATATATATATATATATATATATATATATATATATATATAATGTCGACTGATTTAACAATCGACAGTATAGTTTTTATGAAGAGAAAATTACAAATTGAATAATGGCCAGATTATTTAGTGGATACTCTAAAGCACATTGCATTTTTGCTTTTGTAAACGTTCTGGATGAGAAGTAGTCTAAATTATAGTTTTTCTCTATTCTTTGTTGGTGGCTTTTTGCTAATGCGCACACTCACAAGCCAACCGACATTGAACCACCGACATGAAATACAATTAAAACTGAAAGTCATCCACTCAATCAAATTAATACCACGAAAGTATATAAATGAAAGAATGGAATTTTCAGTGGAGTGTCCTGAAATAAACCGGCCAATAATGATATGCTTTTAGATGTTGTCTTTCCATATATATATATATATATATATATATATATATATATCGCATAGTATCAAATGAAATGTTAGAATGCATGTATTAGGTGTTGTGAACCTAATAACAAATTATTTCAGTTGTGACCAGGAGGATAAACCGAAGGCAGCATGAATGGAAAGTATAATCTCAAGCACATTCGTTTCGTGCTTACTGGCGACTCATCAGTAGGAGCCGGTATTACTCCCTTTAACCACTATATATTTGGTCGAAGAATGTGGAATAATAGGACGGTAAATCTTCTAGAGGAATGTGTAAAACTGCAATAGTGAAGCTAACATCATGCAGCTTTACACATTCGTCTAGGAGATTGTACCGTCCTTTTATTCCACATTCTTCAACCTTTGCATATATATATTAGTTCTTCGCAACAAACAGTATTTAACTGAAATTTTAGAATATAAATATGTATATATGTTTCAGATTTGCCATTACTTAGTATAGGAAAACAAGGCTTGATTTTTGACGTAATGGCTTTCTTCAGAAAGAGCAGTTGAAAAGAAGCAATCTTACAAAAAAGCCTGGCAAATAACTTGGTCTACCGGATCGGGTAGATATGCTCTAGGCATAAAGTTGTGGAAAATATGATGCATTTAAAGAAGATTTTTTTTAGATTATAAATAATCCGGATAAATGCAATCATGGTAATATTAGAACTTGCTTGGTTCGCGTAAAAGAAGACAGCAACTAAAAGTTCTGCAGCAATCTAACTTAACGAGGGGATACTCCAGCCAACATAATGACTAGTAGAATAAACTAATTCATGAGAACACAAATTTCAAGTGACATTAGACGGAAAGAAATGTTGTTGAAGGATAAAGATCAACATCTATTTTTTCCCAAATTTCGTACTGTTCACATTTTAAAATTTGTGCGCAGATAATTAATATAATCCAATAACATTTTCCCCAA
>JAQBSW010009942.1:0-5000 GCA_029291075.1 Eudiplozoon nipponicum | reverse complement strand
GATTTAAGAATTGTTTCTAAACCCTGCGCAATCATTGTTTGTTTAAAATTAGATCGTACTTCATTTCTTGTGGTTATTATGAATGAAGATAAAACATTCGCGGAAAGTAACTAGTCAGCACAGAGCCACCACGAATACGAAAACGATGCGTACTTGAAATTGGGGATCAATCGTATCATTGCAAAAAATATAGTGCAAAGCGATAGCCCACGATCGCATCTCGTGATAGTTATCAATGTGCTGCTCGCACTGCGCTATCTTTTAAAATATATCACTAGAAAATTTTTGTCTCAACATACATAAATGTATCATGCTGGGAAATGATAATTTTCAGTTGTTCAATGTGAGTTTAACAGCGATAAAGTTTAAAGGCTTGCCCATATTCCAGGACTCCTGGGAATTTAAATGTTTTATCAAATATTTTTGACAAATGACGCCGAACGTCCGCAAAACTAATATGAGTACACAAATAAGCATTTTTCTGGATAAGGTCAGTTGCATTCCTATGGTAACTGCAACGAACATAAAATTAATCAATGAATGGAACGTCATTTAAATTTTTCACGTGTTCCCATTGGTCAGATGGCCGTTATTATGAGGGTTCGCAAACTGATGTTAAATCAAAGATGTTTCTGTTTTCGTGCAGGTCTTCTGTTATATAAATTTTTTTCAAATTTCTTCCTGTACTTTTAATATTGGTTGTTTAAAATTACGTATATAGCATGCTTAAATGTTGCTGTACTTTGCGCAGCTCTGTCGTTTGTTGCTTTTTTCCGAATTTTTCTTGTTCGAGACAATTGATAGCACTCTCTGATCGGTACAATCATGAAAACTTTACATTTCCAGATGCAAGATTTAAGTTTGACATTGATCGATGTGTTCCCAATTGTCCATTCACTCTGTAGGCCTTAATGAACTGCTTGAATAAAAATTAAATGAGGACACAACATTTGGCAAAAGTGGTATTTAAAATGTTGTTATCTACCTTTTAAATTTAATTTGAATATATAAATATATTGTCAATATAAACTAAACTCTGAATGAGGCTGCAAAGGTAATTCACCCAGTAAACTCGTTCTATCCGGCCCGCGGCAAATTCCGCACAGTACTGAATTAATTACCAACAGGGAAGAAACCGGCCAAATAGATGAATTGCTTTTGCTATTTTACGCAATTTTTTGCTTAAACTGATACAATGTACAACCAAATTCCTGTTAATAACTTCATATATATATATATATATATATATATATATATATATATATATATATATATATATATATATATATATATATATATATATATATATATAGGCACATATATGCGTATAATTGCATAAGTGGCTTTATAAAAAGGACTAATCATGTAGACTATTTTTGGCCTCTTAGAAAACTCCTAACGTATTTATCAGAATTTTGTGAGGCCATGACTCGACATGGGGCGCCACATCTACAACACTCAAGGTTCAATTTTCCGTCCTATACAATCCTATGTATAGGCTGGAATTTCTTTCATGTGGTGAGTGTTTGTTATCACATTTAACCTAAATTCACCACCGATCTATTATTTTATAATATATACTATGCTTGTGTGTATGTGTATACAAGAGAGCGACTTTTCGTTGAATTAAAGGATGGAGTTGGATATAATTTTGGTATGTACTCAAAATTCACCAAAAATTCACACCATTTCAGTTCGTTAGGCTCATCTATATCACACCCATAAAATGATCCTAGTTTGTTAGAAAGGCTAATTTTTATCAGGTATTAGATTTTCTGTCAATTTTCCGTCGTACTCTGATGATAATCATGGAAGGTCTAAACGCGTCATTACATGTGACCGACGATAGATATGCTATTTTTTTCGATGACCAGTTAAATAAAATGAGATTGGTGTTTATTTCAAGCTCACAAACGTTTTTAAATAATTATTAACACCACCCGCGCAAATATTTATTATTTAATTGCATTTAATATTTTTATATGTTGCGAAAGCTGCGAAAATATATCATAAAAGGTCGAAACGCGTAAGGACATGTGATAGACGGTAGTTTTGCTATGTAGTTGGAGGACTGGTTAAAATAAACGGAATTGGTGTTTAATTCAAGCTCACAAACTTGATTAAAAGAATTGTTACCACCACCCGCGCAATCAATTATTTTACACTGTATTTCCTATATATGTATATGTGGCGAAATTTGCAAACAGTTAATATGCTTGACTCCATAGAAATTGTGCATCCGGCATTTAAGGTGAAATACAATATATGCGAAACAAATGGAGGTAAGAGCCGCATATCTAATTTATTTCCATATATATATATATATATATATATATATATATATATATATATATATATATATATATATATATATGCATTGCGGTTTGATCCCCGATAGTCAATTTACCGTCGTACTCTGATTATGATCACGGAAGGTCGAAACGCGTTAGTACGTGTAGCAGGCGGTAATTTTGTCATGTTGCTCCACGGCAGGTCAAACACAGTGGGGTTGGTGTTTACTTCAAGCTCACAAACTTGACTTAAATAATTGTTACCACCAACCACGCCATCATTGTTTATTTAAATATTAGATTTAATTAACTAAATTAATCCTTCATTTGGGCTGTGGTGTTTAGTTAGAATAAATGTACACGTTAATATGAGGAGCAGATCCAAGCCATCGTAGGTCGGTACTACGGACAGCAATGAGCAATTTAAATCAACATTTATGATCTAAGCCATTTTGTTGCCAGCTGTGTTGTAAGTAATCATTCCAATGCAGTTTGTTAATACGTAATAGCATGTATTTTCCAAGTAGCACAATATTGTAAAATACCTTGTTGTTGACTTCTTGCTGATTTTCCATTCTGTGCACCCGATTCCATAGGAAATACGTAATAATTTTCAAACGTCAAAATACAAAGAATATTATTTTGCTTCATGCCAGCAAATAATTTATTTATTGATTTTTAGAACCAAATAATTTTAGTAATTCCATTATGGATGTCGTATGTTACCTGAAATGTGAAATACGCCCTAAATTGTTGCCAGTTTTTGCGTTATCCCTGTATGTGCAATATTTCGATGGGATGACTGTGCTATTTTAGATACGTCTACTTATATGATGAATTTTAAATATCTGCCTATCTTTATTCAATCTTGCTGGTTAGTAAAAGTAATTTCATAAGTGTGTACATGTAAATATATATGCATACAATTATTTGACTACTGCTACTATGTTTAAAATTTTTATAGGTAAGATCAATGCGCTCTTAAATGCTTTTTGAAAAAATACATACATTAGAGCATATGAAATTGATTTTAATAAATGTAGAGATTACGGATTATTTAGAATTGCCAAAATTAAAATAATATATTGTCCGATATTACAAAAATAAAATAGTTATCTTTTCCTACGGTATCAAATTGTGAATACATGGAAAATATTACAAAAAGATAAACTGAAAATTCAACATGAATTTGACGTGAATCAGGCAAATTCTTCACATATCTAATTTTCGCATTATTTTGTATCTTCAGTTGTTTGTGTTATTTGCTATCATTTATTATTTAGTTATTTTTAACTTATAAGTAAAATATAAGAAAACTTGTATATTTTATCAGATTGACTTTGCGAATTTGCCTTTGAATTTTGTTGGAAGAATGATTGGTTTATTTATATTAAAGCGTATATTCGAAACATTAATAAAGCAATATAAACTTATGCAACTATTTATTTTCGCTTTATAACGCTACAATTTTTCCGGGTATACAACCAAATCGGTATTTATTCAGAATGTCCAGTAGTGATGCCTGTAAATTATCCATATATAAATGACCTCCATGCAAATATAATTTCACATTTCAATTATCCCACATGTTCTAAAGACATTTACATTATGACTGCAGCATATAACCCACTTTCTCTACTGAACTGGCAATAAGTTTAGCCCACATTTTGAATAAGCTAACATTTGTTAACGCAGACTTTGGTAAGTTATTCTGGTCTAATATGAAGAAATCGGCTACAAGAGGGTAAGGCAGATTGCTAAAAATATTGCAAATTTTGCAGTGAAAGTAATAACATCGAAAGGGTGAAAATTTTAGCAGATACGATAATAGTGTAGTCAATTTTTATATCCAAAAAAAGGTAAAGACAATGAAACGACAAGTTTTTAAAAATTGAAAAAAGTAAGTATTAAAACTTTTTAAATATTTCCTATCTGACATGCTTTTCCGCATGTTAATTAAATACTTGTACTATTTTTTTAACTTGAATCATAAATTCATTAAATTGGTTGGCTTAAAACGATGAATAGCTTGCAAATCATTCAAATATGCCGCAGGTAATAAAGGTAAATAAGTCTGTTAAAGACAACCTAATAGAAATAACTGGAACATGGAACGATGTTTTTTGCAAAAATGGGTGTCAGTATTTGGTAACCGTTATCTGATTTTTAGCAAGTGGCCCAATTGAAGTTTTATAAATTTGAATATTGCTGCAACCCTATTCCTTTGAATAATTGATCCTACATAATCAAAAGAGATTGAGTCACAGAAAGCCAATTAATGTACGTATTTTATCTTAAATAGAATGAATATTAAGATGTAGATGTAGTTTTTCGTCATATAATTAATCTGCTAGAGCAGACAAAAGTTGGCAAGTACATGCGGATCCACACCAATCAAAAATTAATGTTTTATAATCGTGTGAATCGAGCATCATATCCACTGTAGTCGTGCAGGCGTCAGAAAAAGATTGGATTTATTTATCAACCCTAGATAAATGAAATTTAATTCCTCATATAGATATCGTTTGTACGATATTATAGAGTAAAATTATTTTTTAATTTATACTGTCTGTCTACTAAATAATTAAAAGTAAATCGATAATTTAACAATAATTTAACGTGAAAAATTTCGAATGACTTGTTTACTCTTTTATTCCAATGCCGCGTTTTGCGCACGCGTGTAGTAGCCTTGCACGGACTGTTTCACAA
>JAQBSW010009941.1:0-26465 GCA_029291075.1 Eudiplozoon nipponicum | reverse complement strand
TATTATCTTCCTATTAGCAATTCTTGTTTATGCCAAATAATTCAGGATAATTAAGCCAGGCACGGGTAAAAAAAGCGCAATTGCCCTTTAAGTAATAAAAGTGTCTTATTCGCCTAAAGTGACAATTGCTGACACAAAGGTATTGGTTTATGTTCTCAGTCAGATGGTGGTTTTAATTTTAGCAATTTCTCTTTAGTACGACATTGCCCGCATAGTCAAGATCGACTAGTTTAAAGTCCGGGAGTACTTCAACTCCAGCATCCTGAATGTGTGGGAGAGTTGTTCATAATAGCGTCGATTACAAAATTAAACAAACATGGGGAAAGTGGACAACCTTGACGAACGTCAGTGCTGGTTGTAAAATTATGCATTAATTCGTTGTAGACTTTAACGCGACCAGAAGTATTTGTGTAGAGAGCTCGTTCTGCCCCTCATTTCCTACGCCAGCGAATTCTACTGTCCTCTCACCCACGCCTCCTCGTACACCATTGAACAGGTATCCTCCAGATTTCTTAAGCGAGTCTTCCCGAACTGCCAAAACTACAGGGAACGCCTACTTCTAGCTAACCTCCTTCCGCTTTGGTTCACACGTCACCTTCGAGTCATTTCTTTTATCCATAAGATCTCAACTTCCTTACCACTCTCCAACTTTGCCCACCCAAGTCACCACTACGCCACACGTTCTAGTAACTCTTCTATCCAAGCCTACCATATCCCCACCTTATTTAAAAAAATCTATCTCTTCTCCAAAGCCACTAATGTCTTCAACGCTCTCCCCACAGACATAAAACTCCTACCCCAGCACGAATTCAAAAAGGCAGCCCATCAGTACTTCTTCAACAAATTTCTTTGTGATACGACCGATTGGAAACGAAACTGGTTCCTTCTCAATCCATAACATTTACTCCACCCTATCTTCTTACCTCTCTTTTCTTATTCTTTTTTTCTTCAAGATTCACTAATACCACCTCTCAGCCCATTCCTAACCCCATTATATCCACGTTGCGGATACTCTACTACGTTTTGCTCATCCAACTCTTTTCTTTTTTCTTGTTTCAGCGGAGGACCGGAAACCCACCAGCCCTACCGATTCACCAACGGTTCGCTTCGGACTTCGACTCTCCCTGGTCTTATTTTAATCTCGATCACGTTCTACAGATGCCTGCGATCCTTGCAAGACTCGCTCGCCTCAATCCTGCCGACTCCATCAATTCATTCGTCACGACAACGGACTCCAACGGTCGACGTCTACCTCCGGGCCGCCATCTTTTTATCTTCATCTTCGTTTTCGATCTCACATTCACCTTGAAGATCTGATACTTCACGGACTATCTCCAATTGATCTTGTCTAGTCAAATGGAACTTCGCTTATATTTATTTTTCACCAGATTGAACTATCTTGTTGTTAATGATAACTTTTCCCCTCCCCAACCCCTCCCCCTGCTATTAAATACTTTGCTAGTCACAATTCCACTCACCTCCACATATCCTACCCTTGATTTGCTATTTCAATGATTGGGCCAGTTGGCCTTTGATGCCAAATAAATGTATTATTATTATTATTATTATTATTATTATATTAACAAATTTTGGTGGGCACACCGCTTTTCGACAAAATATGGAATAAAACATTGCGACCCACCTTTGAAGTCTAGAAAGACGGCTATTATTGGACGTAAACATATTATCTATACAACCTCGTCCTTCGCGGAATCCGGCCTGTTATTCTCTTTTATATGATTCACGTGAAGCGCTAAGACGACGTAGGATAATCGAAGCAAATAAGCTTGATACGGCCGGAGTCAAGCTTATACCACGATGGTTATCGCACGAATTACGATTGCCTTTTTTGAAGATGGGAATGATTGAATGGTTTATTCATTTCATATAGTATGAAAAAGTTAGGTCAACACTCCTCAAATTATATCGCCACTATCCTTAAACCATCCTGGAAGCAAATCATCGGGGCCTGCTGCTTTGCGGCGCTTAAGAGATAGGATTGCATGGAGTACTTCTAACTCGGATGGTTCTTCAGGAATAACATTCCGCACTGTTGATGCAGACATGCTTTCGGGATTCGGAACTGACGCGAGTGGCCAAGAAAATTTATCTCTAAAGTGTTCAGCCCACCTGTCAAGATGATTTATTTTGTCGTTTATTAAATCGTTACTATTATTTATAGTTACACTATATTTTAATTTTCCCTGACCTGTTGCGCAGATAATTTGGAACAAACAGTGACTATTACCTGACGAGAAAGCTACTTCCATTTCTTTTGTCTTTCTAGTCCAAAAAAGTTCGAGATCGGCTTTTAGACTGCGCTTAAATTGGCGTCTTATATTGCGACGGTTATTATTATGAGTCGATCGAGGTGGAATTTGGCGCCTTATTTCGAGTATCTCCATAGATTTTACTGAGAGGCAGTGATTAGTTTGACGGGGTCCTGCTATGCCACATACAGTTGTACCTGCATTGTGCATAGTGGAACTTATCTTGGACCAAGGTATATTTGGATTTTCGCTATTCAGACCAGTTAGATTAGCCTTTAGAATATATTCATAGTTTTGTCGGAAGGACGGTTGTTCGAGTTTGCCTAAATCAATTTGGGGTTTATTCTTTATTATGTTCCCGGAAAATTTTAGAGCAAATCTACAACGGATAAGTGCATGGTCCGAGTCGATATAAGTGTTCCAAAAAAACGACAATCCTGGATGCAACCACGCCATCTATAACTAATTGCTACATGATCTATTTGAGTCCACCGTTGTCCGGGTGCTGGAGCACGCCATGTAGCACAAAGTCTAACACTACGTCTGAAATTTGTACTAATTAAATATTGTCTATGTTCAGCGAATCTATCCAAAAGCCGTTCACCATTATCGTTGCGAGTCGAGCTTAGAGTGTATCTTCCACCTAAATGAAATTCTGTGTTAATTAAGCATTCATGTCACCCATAACCTGGACTATATTTGAAATTCCTGCTTTACTTAATAAGGAGCTTAATTCGGATTAAAAATCGTCCTAGCTTTCTGTGCTGCAATCGGTTGGAGCATATGCAGATACAATGAAGAGGCAACGATTATAACGGTTTTTTCTTTGATTTTAGTAGATGTATTTAAACATGCCGCACACGATGGACTATTTAAAGGGATACGTTCAATTAAGCAGGCTTTAGCTCGCACGCTAAGGGCAATACCAACACCTCATTTACCGGCTTGAGAGAACTCTGTGGAACCAGATGTTCCAAGCCAATAACGCTTAGATAGGGATGGTGCAACCAGTTGTGTTATGCACGTAGGATCCTGTATTATTTTTTCAGATACGCAATATATGTCGATTTCTAATTTATCCAACGTACGAGCAAGAGATTCTTGCTGTCCAAGTTGTTTAAATGTTCTATCAATACTACACTACAGAAATCCAATATCAACGACAAAGAACTCCATCGGTTGACGTCTGCTTCCGGTCCGCCACCAAATTCGATCTCCCACTCAAATTCATATGTCCGAAACCAGCCTACCCCGCATTGATGCTCAGAAACTTCGTGGAATGAACTCCAATTGATCCTGTCTAGTCGAATGGGTTCTCGCTTTTTTCACCAGATTGAACTATCAAGAAGTTTGTGAAAGCACTTGTCTTCCTCAACTCCACCCTCCCCTGTTGTTAAATACTTTAATAATCACAATTTTATTCACATCCACATATCCTACCTTTGATTTTTTATTTCAAAGTTCGGGCCTGTTGGCCTTTGTTGCCAAATAAATGTATTAATATTATTATTATTTTTTTATAGTCAGAACTATAAAGAGCGCCTGTTATTTACGGATCTCCATTTATGGTGAACTCGAGTCATTTCTTTCGTTTATATGATCTCAAAATGCCTATCGCAGTCGAAATTCGCTGATCCTAGTCATCCTTTCGCGAAACGAAACAGAAACTTTTCAATTCAATCTAACAATACTCAATATGTTTAACAACATCTCTCTATTCCAAAGCTATAAGTGTATTTATTTAAAGAACTACCAATGGAAACTAAACTCGCAGCCCAGCGCAAGGTTAAGAAAGCGGTTCATCTACGCATATTAACAACCTCCCATGTGAGAGTACAAATCGGAAGCACAACTTGTTACTTCTTCACCCGTCATACAATTTATTATTTCGTTATCACTAGGGTTTCCATAAGTTTAGATCATTAAATGTCTTCTTACCTAGTTTCCAAATTAGGACCCTTGCTGTTGGGTTTAAACGTCACAAATAGACAGCTTTATATTTGTTATTTCAGTTTAATGCTTGAAATTGTCTATTATTCTTCCATAATTTGCTCTACAGAATCACCGCATTTTGTTTCAGCTACCTAACGAAAACTAAAATTACGACAAATAACGCCTACCGACGATGTCTGAATCTCGTTCTTCCTCGACTTCTAACATGGTCTTAAATTAATTCAAATGAAGGCTGCAAATACTGAACATGACACTGATATTCTGACTCTTCACAAGCCTTATTCTGGTCCATTATATCTTAGTCATGTCTCCAGGAAGAACTAATACGAAGTTGCTGACAGCGCTTTTATTTCTCAACCTTTAACAGCTTTATCTTTAAATATTTTGCTATTCACTATTTCTTTTAATTATTTATATCCAACCCTATTAGTCAGTGTTGGTCCAGATGGTCTATTTTGCAATATAAAAAATTATTATTTGTGTTGTCTACTCGTACTTTTATAACATTCAATATTTGTTTTCTTTATTTTATTATTTAAATAAAATTACAAGTAATATTTATTTATTTGGAGTCAATTCACATTTACAAACAGTTTATCTGTTTCGTACTGATTAAAAAAGATCATCAGTGCTATTTATAAGTAGGTGAATAATAGTAAACTAAAAATGTAAGTATTATCTTCCTATTAGCAATTCTTGTTTATGCCAAATAATTCAGGATAATTAAGCCAGGCACGGGTAAAAAAAGCGCAATTGCCCTTTAAGTAATAAAAGTGTCTTATTCGCCTAAAGTGACAATTGCTGACACAAAGGTATTGGTTTATGTTCTCAGTCAGATGGTGGTTTTAATTTTAGCAATTTCTCTTTAGTACGACATTGCCCGCATAGTCAAGATCGACTAGTTTAAAGTCCGGGAGTACTTCAACTCCAGCATCCTGAATGTGTGGGAGAGTTGTTCATAATAGCGTCGATTACAAAATTAAACAAACATGGGGAAAGTGGACAACCTTGACGAACGTCAGTGCTGGTTGTAAAATTATGCATTAATTCGTTGTAGACTTTAACGCGACCAGAAGTATTTGTGTAGAGAGCTCGTTCTGCCCCTCATTTCCTACGCCAGCGAATTCTACTGTCCTCTCACCCACGCCTCCTCGTACACCATTGAACAGGTATCCTCCAGATTTCTTAAGCGAGTCTTCCCGAACTGCCAAAACTACAGGGAACGCCTACTTCTAGCTAACCTCCTTCCGCTTTGGTTCACACGTCACCTTCGAGTCATTTCTTTTATCCATAAGATCTCAACTTCCTTACCACTCTCCAACTTTGCCCACCCAAGTCACCACTACGCCACACGTTCTAGTAACTCTTCTATCCAAGCCTACCATATCCCCACCTTATTTAAAAAAATCTATCTCTTCTCCAAAGCCACTAATGTCTTCAACGCTCTCCCCACAGACATAAAACTCCTACCCCAGCACGAATTCAAAAAGGCAGCCCATCAGTACTTCTTCAACAAATTTCTTTGTGATACGACCGATTGGAAACGAAACTGGTTCCTTCTCAATCCATAACATTTACTCCACCCTATCTTCTTACCTCTCTTTTCTTATTCTTTTTTCTTCAAGATTCACTAATACCACCTCTCAGCCCATTCCTAACCCCATTATATCCACGTTGCGGATACTCTACTACGTTTTGCTCATCCAACTCTTTTCTTTTTTCTTGTTTCAGCGGAGGACCGGAAACCCACCAGCCCTACCGATTCACCAACGGTTCGCTTCGGACTTCGACTCTCCCTGGTCTTATTTTAATCTCGATCACGTTCTACAGATGCCTGCGATCCTTGCAAGACTCGCTCGCCTCAATCCTGCCGACTCCATCAATTCATTCGTCACGACAACGGACTCCAACGGTCGACGTCTACCTCCGGGCCGCCATCTTTTTATCTTCATCTTCGTTTTCGATCTCACATTCACCTTGAAGATCTGATACTTCACGGACTATCTCCAATTGATCTTGTCTAGTCAAATGGAACTTCGCTTATATTTATTTTTCACCAGATTGAACTATCTTGTTGTTAATGATAACTTTTCCCCTCCCCAACCCCTCCCCCTGCTATTAAATACTTTGCTAGTCACAATTCCACTCACCTCCACATATCCTACCCTTGATTTGCTATTTCAATGATTGGGCCAGTTGGCCTTTGATGCCAAATAAATGTATTATTATTATTATTATTATTATTATTATTATATTAACAAATTTTGTGGGCACACCGCTTTTCGACAAAATATGGAATAAAACATTGCGACCCACCTTTGAAGTCTAGAAAGACGGCTATTATTGGACGTAAACATATTATCTATACAACCTCGTCCTTCGCGGAATCCGGCCTGTTATTCTCTTTTATGTGATTCACGTGAAGCGCTAGGACGACGTAGGATAATCGAAGCAAATAAGCTTGATACGGCCGGAGTCAAGCTTATACCACGATGGTTATCGCACGAATTACGATTGCCTTTTTTGAAGATGGGAATGATGGAATGGTTTATTCATTTCATATAGTATGAAAAAGTTAGGTCAACACTCCTCAAATTATATCGCCACTAACCTTAAACAATCCTGGAAGCAAATCATCGGGGCCTGCAGCTTTGCGGCGCTTAAGAGATAGGATTGCATGGAGTACTTCTAACTCGGATGGTTCTTCAGGACTAACATTCCACACTGTTGATGCAGACATGCTTTCGGGATTCGGAACTGACGCGGGTGGCCAAGAAAATTGATCTCTAAAGTGTTCAGCCCACCTGTCAAGACGACTTATTTTATCGGTTATTAAATCGTTACTATCATTTATAGTTACACTATCTTTTAATTTTCCCTGACCTGTTGCGCGGATAATTTGGAGCAAACAGTGACTATTACCTGACGCGAAAGCTACTTCCATTTCTTTTGTCTTTCTAGTCCAAAAAAGTTCGAGATCGGCTTTTAGACTGCGCTTAAATTGGCGTCTTATATTGCGACGGTTATTATTATGAGTCGAGCCAGGTGGAATTTGGCGCCTTATTTCGAGTATCTCCATAGATTTTACTGAGAGGCAGTGATTAGTTCTACGGGGGCCTGCTATGCCACATACAGTTGTACCTGCATTGTGCATAGTGGAACTTATCTTGGACCAAAGTATATTTGGATTTTCGCTATTCAGACCAGTTAGATTAGCCTTTAGAATATATTCATAGTTTTGTCGGAAGGACGGTTGTTCTAGTTTGCCTACATCAATTTGGGGTTTATTCTTTATTATTTTCCCGGAAAATTTTAGAGCAAATCTACAACGGATAAGTGCATGGTCCGAGTCGATATAAGTGTTCCAAAAAAACGACAATCCTGGATGCAACCACGCCATCTACAACTAATTGCTACATGATCTATTTGAGTCCACCGTTGTCCGGGTGCTGGAGGACGCCATGTAGCACAAAGTCTAACACTACGTCTGAAATTTATACTGATTAAATATAGTCTATGTTCAGCGAATCTATCCAAAAGCCGTTCACCATTATCGTTGCGAGTCGAGCTTAGAGTGTATCTTCCACCTAAATGAAATTCTGTGTTAATTAAGCATTCACGTCACCCATAACCTGGACTATATCTGAAATTCCTGCTTTACTTAATAAGGAGCTTAATTCGGAGGAAAAAGCGTCCTTGCTTTCTGTGCTGCAATCGGTTGGAACATATGGAGATACAATGAATAGGCAACGATTATTACGGTTTTTTCTTTGATTTTAGTAGATGTATTTAAACGTGCCGCACACGATGGACTATTTAAAGGGATACGTTCAATTAAGCAGGCTTCAGCTCGCGCGCTAAGGGCAATACCAACACCTCATTTACCGGCTTGAGAGAACTCTGTGGAACCAGATGTTCCAAGCCAATAACGCTTAGATAGGGATGGTGCAAACAGTTCTGTAATGCACGTAGGATCCTGTATTATTGTTTCAGATACGCAACATATGTCGATTTCTAATTTATCCAACGTACGAGCAAGAGATTCTTGCTGTCCAAGTTGTTTAAATGTTCTATCAATACTACACTACAGAAATTCAATATCAACGACAAAGAACTCCATCGGTTGACGTCTGCTTCCGGTCCGCCAACAAATTCGATCTCCCACTCAAATTCATATGTCCGAAACCAGCCTACCCCGCATTGATGCTCGGAAACTTCGTGGAATGAACTCCAATTGATCCTGTCTAGTCGAATGTGTTCTCGCTTTTTCACCAGATTGAACTATCATGAAGTTTATGAAAGCACTTGTCTTCCTCAAGTCCACCCTCTCCTGTTGTTAAATACTTTAATAATCACAATTTTATTCACATCCACATATCCCTACCTTTGATTTTTTATTTCAAAGTTCGGGCCTGTTGGCCTTTGTTGCCAAATAAATGTATTAATATTATTATTAATTTTTTATAGTCAGAACTATAAAGAGCGCCTGCTATTTACGGATCTCCATTTATGGTGAACTCGAGTCATTTCTTTCGTTTATATGATCTCAAAATGCCTATCGCAGTCGAAATTCGCTGATCCTAGTCATCCTTTCGCGAAACGAAACAGAAACTTTTCAATTCAATCTTACAATACTCAATATGTTTAACAAAATAATAATAATAATAATACATTTATTTGGCATCAAAGGCCAACTGGCCCAATCATTGAAATAGCAAATCAAGGGTAGGATATGTGGAGGTGAGTGGAATTGTGACTAGCAAAGTATTTAATAGCAGGGGGAGGGGTTGGGGAGGGGAAAAGTTATCATTAACATCAAGATAGTTCAATCTGGTGAAAAAAAAATAAAAACGAAATTCCATTTGACTAGACAAGATCAATTGGAGATAGTCCGTGAAGTATCAGATCTTCAAGGTGAATGTGAGATCGAAAACGAAGATGAAGATAAAAGGATGGCGGCCCGGAGGTAGACGACGACCGTTGGAGTCCGTTGTCGTGACGAATGAATTGATGGAGTCGGCAGGATTGAGGCGAGCGAGTCTTGCAAGGATCGCAGGCATCTGTAGAACGTGATCGAGATTAAAATAAGACCAGGGAGAGTCGAAGTCCGAAGCGAACCGTTGGTGAATCGGTAGGGCTGTTGGGTTTCCGGTCCTCCGCTGAAACAAGAAAAAAAAAGAAAAGAGTTGGATGAGCAAAACGTAGTAGAGTATCCGCAACGTGGATATAATGGGGTTAGGAATGGGCTGAGAGGTGGTATTAGTGAATCTTGAAGAAAAAAAGAATAAGACAAGAGAGGTAAGAAGATTAGGGTGGAGTAAATGTTATGGATTGAGAAGGAACCAGTTTCGTTTCCAATCGGTCGTATCACAAAGAAATTTGTTGAAGAAGTACTGATGGGCTGCCTTTTTGAATTCGTGCTGGGGTAGGAGTTTTATGTCTGTGGGGAGAGCGTTGAAGACATTAGTGGCTTTGGAGAAGAGATAGATTTTTTTAAATATGGTGGGGGTATGGTAGGCTTGGATAGAAGAGTTACTAGAACGTGTGGCGTAGTGGTGACTTGGGTGGGCAAAGTTGGAGAGTGGTAAGGAAGTTGAGATCTTATGGATAAAAGAAATGACTCGAAGGTGACGTGTGAACCAAAGCGGAAGGAGGTTAGCTAGAAGTAGGCGTTCCCTGTAGTTTTGGCAGTTCGGGAAGACTCGCTTAAGAAATCTGGAGGATACCTGTTCAATGGTGTACGAGGAGGCGTGGGTGAGAGGACAGTAGAATTCGCTGGCGTAGGAAATGAGGGGCAGAACGTAGACCTTGAATAATGTGAGTTGGAGAGTGGGATTGTTAGTCTTAAAACAGATCCAGACGGGCCCATTTGAAGAGTTTGGAAGTAGTGTGTGTAAGGTGTGGGGAGAAGTCTAGGGATTTTGAGAATTGAATGCCGAGATGTTTGGCCGAATCTATTATTTCTTATGTCGAGGGGGTAGTTGGCAGCCGGGATAGAGCAGAATGGATCAGACGAGAGTCTCATTAAGCGAGTTTTGGTGGGATTTAGTTTGAGCCCGATTCCGCTGAGCTGCAAGTGGAGCGAGGATAGGAGCTCCGATATAAGGGATGAGGAAGGGTTGGAAGTTGTGGGGTTGCTGAATACGATGACCATATCATCCGCATATTTGAACAGCTTGAAAAGAGTGTCTTCAACCTGTATGTGTGCGAGTGTAAGGTTGAAGAGAATGGGACCAAGTACAGAGCCCTGGGGAACACCGGATCGGACATGGGTTGGCCTCGAGAGACTACTGCCAATTTTTACTCTTGCATATCGATTCCGAAGATAATAGCTGATAAGATTGAGAACATTGCCGCATATACCGCTTCTCATTAAGGCAGATTCAATTGCTGAAAATGACAGCGAGTCAAAAGCCTTGGATATATCTAGGAAGAGGAGAGTGCACTGAAGCCCTTTAGAGAAAGAAGAGTAGCAATGATCGAGAATACTAACTAAGTTGGTGGAAGATGAGCGGCCGTTCAAGAATCCATGTTGATCATCAAGGAGGTAGAAGTTTTCATGAGACTTAATGAAAGGGTAGATTAGGTTGTATAGGATCCTGTCGAAGATTTTGGTGAAAGAAGGTACGATAGTAATGGGGCGGAGATCTTTAAATGATGAGATCGAGGAAGAGCCGTTTTTGGGGATGGGAGAGATCGTCGAGCAAAGCCAGTCCGAGGGAAGATAGATGGTTTCGACACAATGATTAATAACATCTGCAAGTAGAGAGAAGACGTTCCAGCCAAGCAGCGCAATCATGCTGACTGAAACACCGTATTGATCAAATTGGTGTTTAGATTTAATGTCTTTAACTGCTTGGGCGACGGAAGCCGGAGAGACGTATAACCAGCGTAGGTTCTCGGAGTCTCCGTTGTCTACCATCTCAATAGGCGGAGTGGGAGAGGAAAATGAGTCGAGAAGATGAGTCAGATAATCGTTGGCGAAGCAAAGGTCGTCTGACTGAGAGAAGTTGATATACGAGGTTTTGGGCTTTTGCAACAATTGGTGTTTGATGATGGCGAACTTTGCCCGGGGGTTAGGAGCTGAGCGGATGCGTTTTTCGATGTGGAGCGCTTGTTTGTTGATAGCCTGTTTAATGAGCCCATCAATGCGTCTCAGAGCGAGGGCGCGAGCAAGTGACGATGTGCGTAGGCGAGAGTTGCGTGCGAGGTTGTCACGTGCCTTAAACAGAGCGTTCAACTTATTCGTCGAGTATACTTGTTGAATAGAGGTGGCGGAGTTATAGTGGGAGGATAGGATGTTATGGACTTCGGAGAAGCACGAGGAGAGGTTGTTTGGGAGAAAGAGGTCCCTCCAGTTAACTGTGTCACAGAGTCGGCGGAACTCTTCCCAGTTGGTGAATCGTCTGAAAGATTGGGTGTCTTCTCGAGGGGTGAAGGATAAGAGAGGTAAGAGGAAGGATACCTGACAGTGATCAAGATTGGGGAAGATTTCCCGAGAGCGAACATCGGTCACCTCGTTATTGGAGAGAACACAATCCAGTTGGTTGTTCCCTCGGGTAGGAAAATGCACGAATTGGTGTAGCAGGTTATCCGCAAAGAGTCGAAGCAGTGGGTGACTTTCGGAAGCTAGATTATGCCAGTTAGTCATGGGGAGGTTGAGATCACCCACAACGACGTACCGATCAGAGTGTAAAGAGAAAAGAGTGGAAAGGAGTTGGGCCCCGCGAGTGTCGTCGATGAGTGAGATATTAGGGGGTCTGTAGACAACGCAGGTAGATATGCTTTGGTTAAGGATTTGTAGCTGAAACGAGAAAAATTCCAAACCTTGAGAGTTCGATGTCGACAAGCGTTTGGGCATAAGAAGGGATCGGACATAGGCAGCTAGTCCGCCTCCGCGACCGACAGTTCTGTCGCTACGAAGGAACGTGTATCCATGAATGAGGAAAAGGTCATCACTGTGGATGGAAGGGGACAGCCAAGTCTCAACAAGAACGCATATGTCAATCTCGTTAGAGGACAGAAAGGCTCGTAGTTGATTAATTTTAGGCGTAAGTGACCTGCAGTTGATGAGGATTGCTGAGAGCGCTTTGAGAGAGGGATGGTTAGATCGGAGAGGAGAAGCGTGCGGGGGCTTTCCGCTGGCGGGTTGAGCGAGATCTAGGGCTGATGAGGGTGACAGACCGCTTGTTGACAAGGATAGAGTGGTCAGAGTCGATTTGGATTTCTGTTGTTGTCCCGCGTTTATCAGGTGGGTGAGGCAGTTGTAGGGTTTGAAAGCAAGAGGGGGGCGAGATATCTGGGTTCGAGGGGGCACTCGGAAGGTGCGTTGGGGGGGCGAGCAAGGACGGAGAAAGATCAGGAGCTGGGGCGGAACTGTCCAGGGTGGGGACGATGATGGATTCAGTAGGGGGAGATGAATTTGATGGGGCTGGGTCGAAGTTTTGCTTGGTCTTCGTAGACTTACGTTTTTTCGGTTTCTGATTCATAGCATCTGTCACAAAGGTAACTTTTCGAGGGGATGTGGACCTGGTGGACGGGTTTGGGAGAGAAGATGCGTTATTAGGAGGCTTAGCGCGGCGTGGTCGGCCACGACGACGTGGTAAAGCTTGAGATAGTGTAGGGGGGACTGGTTGCGGAGTAAGGGCTAAAGGTGAGAGGAAGGCCTTCAAATCGGGAAGGTGTGAGTGGGGGTGGACTGGAGGAAGGTGCGTCACCAAGGAGTCCGCCGTGAACTGAACGGCTTTTCTTTGGATTGCTCCAGCCCGGAAAGGCGTGAGGAGCTGGAGGAGGGGTGGTGTCCGGTGTGTGAGTTTGTGCTTTCTCTAGAGTCCTCTGTAGCAGAGTGTAGTCTCGTTTGAGTTTGACTTGTCCGGATGTTAAGATGGGCGAATGTAGTTTGAGATGACGAACCTCATCGTCGGACAGTCTTTTGTGTGAGGAGAGGATGAAGGCTCGGCCCTTTCCCGAGGAGATCTCTTTTAGTTGGCTAAAGTTTTCCCCTATTTGACTGATGAGATCTGAGGCCAGATCGTCCTTTGAGAGAGGGGAGCGCGGAGACCAAAGAAAGAGGTTTCGCTTGTTGTGGTTTCGCAGGGCAACCTCCCTGGCTACCCCATTCAGAAACGCATCTGCTTGACGCAACAAATGGGGCTGAACGGAGGAGACTGAAAGGTTGCCAGTCAGTGCTCCAAGTAATCCTGTGATATCCGCCATTTGCTGTTGGAGATCAGAAATATTGGAGATAATCTTTTGGGTGAGGAGCGGGGAGATGGGGGCTGGCGACGAAAGTTGGTTCATGATGGAGATAGATAGAAGAGTATAATTAATATTGTTTACGGTAAAAGAGAGGAAAAGGAAGAGTATTGCTGAGCGAAAAAAAGAATAGGTATTAAAATGTAGAAATAAACGGAAAAATCGGGTGGGCAAGAAATAGATCCGTGATAACTGAAGGTAGATTCCAAAATAATGTGTAAGAAGATTCCTGGAGTATCCTGGAGAAGAAATCAGACAAGAAATCCCGAGAATCTGAGAAACTAAAAACAAAATAAAACCCGAAATCCTTCGAAAGTAGAGAAAAATGTTGAAAACCAGAAGCACGCTCTCTCCGGTCGTTGCGTTCCACCCGTTCTCTATTCCAAAGCTATAAGTGTATTTATTTAAAGAACTACCAATGGAAACTAAACTCGCAGCCCAGCGCAAGGTTAAGAAAGCGGTTCATCTACGCATATTAACAACCTCCCATGTGAGAGTACAAATCGGAAGCACAACTTGTTCCTTCTTCACCCGTCATACAATTTATTATTTCGTTATCACTAGGGTTTCCATAAGTTTAGATCATTAAATGTCTTCTTACCTAGTTTCCAAATTAGGACTCTTCAATATCAACGACAAAGAACTCCATCGGTTGACGTCTGCTTCCGGTCCGCCACCAAATTCGATCTCCCACTCAAATTCATATGTCCGAAACCAGCCTACCCCGCATTGATGCTCGGAAACTTCGTGGAATGAACTCCAATTGATCCTGTCTAGTCGAATGAGTTCTCGCTTTTTTCACCAGATTGAACTATCAAGAAGTTTGTGAAAGCACTTGTCTTCCTCAACTCCACCCTCCCCTGTTGTTAAATACTTTAATAATCACAATTTTATTCACATCCACATATCCTACCTTTGATTTTTTATTTCAAAGTTCGGGCCTGTTGGCCTTTGTTGCCAAATAAATGTATTATTATTATTATTATTTTTTTATAGTCAGAACTATAAAGAGCGCCTGTTATTTACGGATCTCCATTTATGGTGAACTCGAGTCATTTCTTTCGTTTATATGATCTCAAAATGCCTATCGCAGTCGAAATTCGCTGATCCTAGTCATCCTTTCGCGAAACGAAACAGAAACTTTTCAATTCAATCTAACAATACTCAATATGTTTAACAACATCTCTCTATTCCAAAGCTATAAGTGTATTTATTTAAAGAACTACCAATGGAAACTAAACTCGCAGCCCAGCGCAAGGTTAAGAAAGCGGTTCATCTACGCATATTAACAACCTCCCATGTGAGAGTACAAATCGGAAGCACAACTTGTTACTTCTTCACCCGTCATACAATTTATTATTTCGTTATCACTAGGGTTTCCATAAGTTTAGATCATTAAATGTCTTCTTACCTAGTTTCCAAATTAGGACCCTTGCTGTTGGGTTTAAACGTCACAAATAGACAGCTTTATATTTGTTATTTCAGTTTAATGCTTGAAATTGTCTATTATTCTTCCATAATTTGCTCTACTGAATCACCGCATTTTGTTTCAGCTACCTAACGAAAACTAAAATTACGACAAATAACGCCTACCGACGATGTCTGAATCTCGTTCTTCCTCGACTTCTAACATGGTCTTAAATTAATTCAAATGAAGGCTGCAAATACTGAACATGACACTGATATTCTGACTCTTCACAAGCCTTATTCTGGTCCATTATATCTTAGTCATGTCTCCAGGAAGAACTAATACGAAGTTGCTGACAGCGCTTTTATTTCTCAACCTTTAACAGCTTTATCTTTAAATATTTTGCTATTCACTATTTCTTTTAATTATTTATATCCAACCCTATTAGTCAGTGTTGGTCCAGATGGTCTATTTTGCAATATAAAAAATTATTATTTGTGTTGTCTACTCGTACTTTTATAACATTCAATATTTGTTTTCTTTATTTTATTATTTAAATAAAATTACAAGTAATATTTATTTATTTGGAGTCAATTCACATTTACAAACAGTTTATCTGTTTCGTACTGATTAAAAAAGATCATCAGTGCTATTTATAAGTAGGTGAATAATAGTAAACTAAAAATGTAAGTATTATCTTCCTATTAGCAATTCTTGTTTATGCCAAATAATTCAGGATAATTAAGCCAGGCACGGGTAAAAAAAGCGCAATTGCCCTTTAAGTAATAAAAGTGTCTTATTCGCCTAAAGTGACAATTGCTGACACAAAGGTATTGGTTTATGTTCTCAGTCAGATGGTGGTTTTAATTTTAGCAATTTCTCTTTAGTACGACATTGTCCGCATAGTCAAGATCGACTAGTTTATCGCCCGGGAGAACTTCAACTCCAGCATCCTGAATGTGTGGGAGAGTTGTTCATAATAGCATCGATTACAAAATTAAACAAAAATGGGGAAAGTGGACAACCTTGACGAAAGTCACTGTTGGTTGTAAAATTATGCGTTAATTCGTTGTAGACTTTAACGCGACCAGAAGTATTTGTGTAGAGAGCTCGTATAATATTAACAAATTTTGGTGGTCACACCGCTTTTCGACAAAATATGGAAGAAAACATTGCGACCCTCCTTTGAAGTCTAGAAAGACGGCTATTATTGGACGTAAACATATTATCTATACAACCTCGTCCTTCGCGGAATCCGGCCTGTTATTCTCTTTTATATGATTCACGTGAAGCGCTAAGACGACGTAGGATAATCGAAGCAAATAAGCTTGATACGGCCGGAGTCAAGCTTATACCACGATGGTTATCGCACGAATTACGATTGCCTTTTTTGAAGATGGGAATGATTGAATGGTTTATTCATTTCATATAGTATGAAAAAGTTAGGTCAACACTCCTCAAATTATATCGCCACTATCCTTAAACCATCCTGGAAGCAAATCATCGGGGCCTGCTGCTTTGCGGCGCTTAAGAGATAGGATTGCATGGAGTACTTCTAACTCGGATGGTTCTTCAGGAATAACATTCCGCACTGTTGATGCAGACATGCTTTCGGGATTCGGAACTGACGCGAGTGGCCAAGAAAATTTATCTCTAAAGTGTTCAGCCCACCTGTCGAGATGATTTATTTTGTCGTTTATTAAATCGTTACTATTATTTATAGTTACACTATATTTTAATTTTCCCTGACCTGTTGCGCAGATAATTTGGAACAAACAGTGACTATTACCTGACGCGAAAGCTACTTCCATTTCTTTTGTCTTTCTAGTCCAAAAAAGTTCGAGATCGGCTTTTAGACTGCGCTTAAATTGGCGTCTTATATTGCGACGGTTATTATTATGAGTCGATCCAGGTGGAATTTGGCGCCTTATTTCGAGTATCTCCATAGATTTTACTGAGAGGCAGTAGCACAAAGTCTAACACTACGTCTGAAATTTGTACTAATTAAATATTGTCTATGTTCAGCGAATCTATCCAAAAGCCGTTCACCATTATCGTTGCGAGTCGAGCTTAGAGTGTATCTTCCACCTAAATGAAATTCTGTGTTAATTAAGCATTCATGTCACCCATAACCTGGACTATATTTGAAATTCCTGCTTTACTTAATAAGGAGCTTAATTCGGATTAAAAATCGTCCTTGCTTTCTGTGCTGCAATCGGTTGGAGCATATGCAGATACAATGAAGAGGCAACGATTATAACGGTTTTTTCTTTGATTTTAGTAGATGTATTTAAACGTGCCGCACACGATGGACTATTTAAAGGGATACGTTCAATTAAGCAGGCTTCAACTCGCGCGCTAAGGGGAATACCAACACCTCATTTACCGGCTTGAGAGAACTCTGTGGAACCAGATGTTCGAAGCCAATAACGCTTAGATAGGGATGGTGCATGTTGTGTCCACCTATGTTTGATGTTCCACGAACTTGAATGTCGTTGGTATTTATTATTAACGTGTCGTCTAGACGAGCCTTAATTATGCCTAACTCGTCCGTTAAATTCTTCATTTGAGACGCCAGTGCCTGAATCAACGTTTCGACCCCATCAGAAGACATATTTAATTGTGCCATAAATGCTTTATTTTTACTCAATTATATATAGAATTTTGCACGCACAACAACAATCTATTTAATAAAACAAATTTACACATTAATTAATATATGTGCACATCAGCTCAACGTCTGCTTTCTCATTGTGCTGCCTGCTTACTTCTTATCCGGGCGCTTCTGCGAGGAATTTCTGTTGAAATAATGTCTGCCCTAGATAAGACCTTTTGCTCATTATTTGTCTTAAAGGTGGCTATTGCCACATCTTCCCCCCTCAGGAATCGGCTTTCGCACTCTGCTTAAACGATCCAGTGCCACAGCTCGTGGTCCATCGGGCAGGCTAACAAAACAGTATTGTGCTCGGCGTCCACCCTCTCCACGCGATACGGCCCATCATTGACAGCCTGCAGTGCCATGGGCTCGACCCTCGCTACCATGACATAATCGCCGACCTTTAGGCGAGTGCGTGTCGGTTGCCTTGCATAGCTTTGTCGCTGTGTTGCGCCTACATATTCAGTTAACTGTTTTAGTCGTTCCTGAATATCCGCTATGGTGCAGCGCTCATGGGACCCTTGGATTACAGGTTCACCTGGCAGTCTTATGTGTCCTCCATAGACCATGGTCGTTGGAGCGAAACCTGTCGCTGTTGAGACTGTAAAGCGCATGGCCCGCTCAACCAAATGTAATTTGTCTCTCCACGTTCCCGGGCTCTCGTGGCACCAACATCGCAGTACCTCTTTCATCGTCCTATGTGCGCGCTCAGCTGTTGCATTGGTTTGCGGGTGATAAGTGGCTGTGCGGGAATGCTTTATGTCAAGGTCTTTGCACCACTGATTAAATTCTTTCGACTCAAACTGTGCGCCTTGATCGGTGACAATAACTTGTGGGGTACCGAATCGACTGAGCCATCGCTCTTCTAAGCACGTTATAATCTTTTCTGTTGTGATCTTCTTCAGTGGTACAAACTCGACCCATCGGGTAAACTTATCGACCATGGAAAACACATAGGACACGCCACCGCGAGCTACTGGCAGTGGACCTACCAGGTCGATATGCAGAAACTCGTTCCGTGCAGTAGCATTGAAAGCAATCGGAGTGACATTTTCTCGTTTTTGTGGTTTACAACGTTGGCATGTAGTGCACTGTTGACAATAGCTACGAATTTCTTTGGACATACCAGGCCAATACAATCGTGATTGCAATGTCTCAATGAGCTGCCCAGCGCCGGGATGTCCCAATGTTTCATGCCAAAAGGCCATTAATTCTGTTCTTATAGATTCTGGCACAAACCATTGCACTGTTTGTCCTTCTTTCCGCACCAACAGGCCGTTCTGTAGACTCAACGTTTTATATGGTGCCAACACCACTGTGCCGTTTTTTAACTGATTGACTATTTCCTGACATGTAGCATCTCTTCCCTGTTCTTCAGAGATCTTTATAAGCGGCGAAACCCGAACAGCGGAAATTCTGCTGAGCGCATCGGCCGCCGCATTCTCGATTCCTGCTCTATGATGAATTGATATATCGTACTCTTCTAGTTCTTCAATGGCTCGATGTACTCGTTTCTTCTCAATACCTAGTGATCTCCAATGCACTAGCGCTTTGTGGTCAGTAAAGACGTCCACGTGTCCCCCTATGACAAAATATCTAAACTTCCGTAGCGCCCATTGTACGGCAAGTAATTCTTTTTCTGTGACTGTATAGTTCTGTTCCGCCTTAGTGAGTGTGCGACTTATATATTGCGCAGGACGTCCGTCAGCTTGTAACACCGCTCCTATACCAATATCTGACGCGTCTGTAACAATTGACATATTACCTACCGGGAAAGTCAAAATAGTTGCCTCTATTAATTTCTGCTTGCATAGTACAAACGCTTGTTGAGCCTCCTCCGTCCAACGAAATGGTATCTTGGCACTAGTTAACTGAGATAAGGGCTGTTGTGTAACCGCCATCCCTGCGAGGTATGGTCTATAGAAATTCACCATACCAATAAACTGGCGCAATTGTTTTCTAGTAGTAGGCACCGGATAATCCCTGATAGGTTGTACATTCGAATCTAACGGCATGCATCCTTCCGCTGAGACTAAGTGCCCCAAGAACCGCACTTCTTGACCTATCTGTACCTTTTCTGGATTAAAATGTAATCGCTATTCTACAGCTTTGGCCAACATCTTCTGCAGCCTCACACGTAATTCGTGTTCAGTAGTGGCCCATATAATAACATCGTCTACGTAAGCTGTTGTACACGTTAAGTCAGACACGAACGAGTCCATCATTCTTTGGAAAACTTTCGGAGCGTTTTTAAGGCCAAATGGTACCCGGGTGAATTGGAAATGACCTTGGGGTACTTGTACCGCTAACTTCCATCGGTCTTCGGGCCGCACACCTATTTGCCAAAATCCCTGCTTAAGATCAAGCACGGCAAACCATTTGCCTCCCGCTAGCTGTAAGAACAGATCACGCAGAGCCGGCATGGGATACGGGTCCGGTTTAGTTACTGAGTTCAATTGCCTAAAATCAGCCGCTGGTCGGAGCGAACCATCCTTTTTCGTAACATAAACCATTGGAGCACAAAAAACAGATGTTGACGGTTCAAGAACGCCGGCTTCTATCATTTCTTGGGTTGCTCGAGTCGCTGCTTCTAATTTCTTGGGAGGGGCACTATATACTTTTGGTGGTTCGTAACCATCATTTAGTTCTAACCATAACTTAAACTGGTCGACCGTCGGCCCTGGACGCTCGCTACAATCAGGCAGTTGGAATATACTGTTATATTGGTTTTGAAGATTCTTCCACCACTCAGGCAGACAACTGGTCTCCTCTTGAATCTTATGGTTACCTATAGACTTTATTGATCTTATTCCTTCCGGCCGCGATAGGTATACACGTTTATTTTGACAGTCTATCGTCTTAACCCATTTTCTAATGAAATCAAGTCCCAATAAGGGCGTCTGCGTATTCGAAACAACAAAAGACATATGATAGACCTTTTCATTTATTAACAACTTTGTGTCCCACTTGCCCACAGCCACCATCGATGCGCCCGATGCCTGACATAAACTTGCTTTCGTAGGTTTTATATTGTTCAATGGCCAAGTCAATGGTAGTACCAACACATCTGCTCCAGTATCCAATTGCATTATTACTGGCTGTCCGTTGAAGAGTTCTAAAAATTTAACTTTAATGAAAATTCTTACATTTGGCAGTGTTTCCCACACTTCCTTTTCTTCACAAGCCATCTGGTTCGGACCACTTTTTGGTTTGTTCTGCTGGTCTTCCTTCGATCTACCCGTCGGAGCCACCAAAGGATTAATTTTTGTGCCTTGTTCTCTGCCTCCATTATTTGTGAGATTGTTCACCCTGTTACCCCACTGCATTGGTCGTTCTCTAGGGGCAGTAAATGGGTTTTGTTGCCGCTTATACGCCGTATTCGTCGGAGCCGGAGTCCTTATATACTGACTTTGCTTCCAAGCCACTGGCTGTTGCCTTCTGTCGCGGAACTGCTTATTATGATGCAAAGAATTCCAATACGGTATGTCGCTCCTCTCAGATGTTGTAACTGTACCCATGCGTGGAGATGCTGCTGCCATCTTATTTGTCATTATGGCCGAGCTTTGAAGAGCCTGAAGTCTCTCTTCAAGGCCTCCTGGGCTGCTGGATATTTCTCCGTATCTAGTAGGATCCAGCAGCATGAACATGATGGCCTCATGTGGTTGCAAGCCTGGTAAAGACTCGGTAAGCTTCGAGAACCACCGCTTGATACGTGCCATGGTATCCATGGGCATCTCACCCTTTAATGGTGTCAGGCTGTATAATTCTGAGAACACTTCTTGAGGCCTGGCCCGGAAATGATCCAATACGCGTCTTTTGTATTCTTCATATGTGAGGTCAACTGGCAATTCCAATTGAACAGCTACTGTCCGGTCCACTAATTCCTGTACAGCTACACGCACAATAGGTGCTTCCAATGTAAATTCTTGGGCTCGCACTGATGCTTCAAATTTTTCGAACCACAACTGTGGCCTTTCCACATCTAGTGGTGCTAACATCGGCTTAAACTCTGATGACGGTCTGACATAACTCGTCGATTCGGCTGAAAACGCTGGCATATTAATTCCTGATTCCTCTTCGCCGGGGTCGCCATTGTTGTGTCCACCTATGTTTGATGTTCCACGAATTTGTATGTCGTTAGTGTTTATTATTAACGTGTCGTCTAGACGAGCCTTAATTATGCCTAACTCGTCCGTTAAATTCTTCATTTGAGACGCCAGTGCCTGAATCAACGTTTCGACCCCATCAGAAGACATATTTAATTGTGCCATAAATGCTTTATTTTTACTCAATTATATGTAGAATTTTGTACGCACAACAACAATCTATTTAATAAAACAAATTTACACATTAATTAATATATGTGCACATCAGCTCAACGTCTGCTTTCTCATTGTGCTGCCTGCTTAATTCTTATCCGGGCGCTTCTGCGAGGAATTTCTGTTGAAATAATGTCTACCCTAGATAAGACCTTTTGCTCATTATTTGTCTTAAAGGTGGCTATTGCCACAATGCGTTTGCACAAATGAAATTAATGTAAGTCCTGGGAAAAATTTCATTAATACAGAGATTTCTGCAATATTGAGACGTCCATTCAACTCATTTTAATTTAATAGTTTGGCAGCCATTATGCACGAAACAGGTAAAACAACGAGAAAAGATGGAAAGTTCACGCTGAAATGTTAATTTTCAAAAGTCGACAAGTAAAATAATTAGAAGTAACCGGGTTCTGAATTACGACAGTAAATTTTGCATATATCATAAATGTATTGAGCAATCAAAAATCCACAAGTTGATAACATTTGTAACAGAAGGACCTCCTTGATATCAAATCCTGATTACTGCATTATTAATACTTTAGCCTTAGAAATTCCGGCCTGATGATCGGAGGAACAGGCTAGTCAGCCCGGGAAAAATAGCATGAAATTTTCCGTGTATAAAGGGACACAGCCATCATCCCGTTTCATGCGATACCTCGAATTTAGTCTAACTACGCAGTAACAATTAGTGTTTAATTTCTAGCGAGTCTTGTATGAGTCTTGTATGGTGGACAAACGAAATCAGGCTACCGCATTCACCTTCATCTCCAATTCTGCCTCCTCTCTTTCTCTTTTCTCTTCTCAACCATTTGGATGATATAAATAAGGTAGGTGTAGACCATATCACTGCGTTAAATATCGGATATAAAAATATCGAAAATAGTTTAGGTAGAATTGTTGTTTCCATCTCTATTCGTTGGGCCATGCACTTGGTTCTCGTCGATGTTTATTATCAGTGCATCGCCAAGACCAGACTTAATTATGCCTAATTATGCATTTAAATTGTTCATTTGGGCAGCAAGTCCTTGAATCAAGGTTTCTAACCCATCAAAAGCCATATTGTAAAGGTACCACATATGCTTTATTTTTACTCAGCTATAAATAGTGATTTGCTCGCATAACGAGCATCGATTTAATAAAACAAATTTACAAATATTAATTAAATTATGTTCACTTCGGCTCGAAGTCTGCTTTCATCATTGGGCTGACTGCTTCATCCTTATACGGGCACTTCTGCGAAGAATTTCTGTTGAATTAATGCCTGCCATAGATAAGACTCTTTGTTCGTTCTTTGTCATAAATTGGCTATTACTACAAGAATAATATTCATTAAACCTAGATTAGGTTTTAACATCGGTGCATTTACTATGCGAACATTAAAATAACTTGGACAATAAGAAGCTCTTGCACGTACGTTGGTTAAATTAGAAATCGATGTATGTTGCGTTTCTGGAACCAGAATACAAGACCCTCGTGCATTACAGAACTGGGAGCATTATCCCTATCTACGCGTTATTGGCTTCGAATATCTGGTTCCACGGAGTTTTCTCAAGCCGGTAAATCTGGCATCGGTATTGCCCTTAGCGCACGAGCTGAAGTTAGCTTAATCGAATCGATCCCTGTAAGTAGTCGACATTTTGCGTCAAGTTTAAATAAATCTACTAAAATAAATGCCAGAAACCGTAATCAACTTTGCTTTTTCGTTGAATCTGCATATTCTCTTACTGATTGCAGCACAGACTAAAGCAAGAACGCATTTTAATCCTAAATGAGTTCATTACTAAATAGGGCAAGAAGTTCAGGTATAGTCTTTCTATGGGTGACATGAATGCCAAAGTTAGGCACTTAAGTAACACAGAATTTCATTTAGGTGGAAGATACACTATAGGCTCGACGCCTAACGATAATGGTGAGCGATTGGGGGATAGCTTAGTGTAATACAGATTTTATTTAATTATTAAAAACTTCATTTGTAGTATAAGACGTTGTGCCAAATAGCTTCCTGCAACTCTCGGAAAATGGTAGTCTCAAATCGATAATGTAGCAATTATTTATAGATGGAGTGTTTGCATCCAGGCTTCTCGTTCTCTATGGAACAACCATGTCGAAACAGACCACGCACTTATCCGATTTAGATTTGCACTAACATTTTCGTTAAAAACAAATAAGATTTTATACCAGATAGATGTAAACAAACATGACCAACCGTCCTATCGACAACAATATGAAGATATTGTAAACCAAAAGAAACTGGTGTTGATGGCGAAAATTGAAATTTATTCTGTTGCATAATAAATTCCACTATGCACAATGCATCAGTTCCGATTACAGAAAGAATGCGTGTATCAACAGTACGGAATAATAATCTCAATTAACCGTCAGACATAGAAATACTGGATGCAATCCTATCTCTTAAACATCGCCACGACGCACGCCATGATGATTTGATTCCGGAATTATTTATTGATTGTAACGATATAATTTCGAAAACGATGACTAACCATTTTCGTACTATATTGAATGAAGAGACCGCACTCCTTGATTGGAATGAGTTGACCATCATTCCTATCTTCAAAAAAATGCAATCGCAATTCGTATGATAGTAATCACGATATTAACTTGATTCCAGTCGTGTCTAGGATATTTGCTTTGATTAACATACGTCGGTTCAGTGCTTTATGTGAATCACACACTAGAGAAGAACAGGTCGGATTTCGCTCAGGACGAGGTTGTATACATAATATTTTACGTTAAGGCAGCGACATTTATATCGCCGTCTCACAATAGCTGTCTTTCAAGACATTATTGTTGCATTTTATTTGGTGGATAGCGACATCTTTTTCGATATTCCGTCAAACAGTGATGTTCTCTCCAAACTTGTTAATATTATACGCGCTCTCTGCACAAACACATCTGATCGCTTTAAGCTCTTAAAAGAATTGACGCACAATTTTACAACCATCAGTGTTTTTCCTTAAATTTGTCGACTTTCCCCGTTTTGCTTAATTTTGTATTCTATGTAATTATGGACAACATTCTTCCACACGTTCAGAATTCAGATGTTGAAATTCTCACGCGCGGTAAACTAGTTGTTCTGGACTATGCAGACGATATCGTACTATTATTCGCTAATCAAGATTCTGCTCAGGGCACCTTGAATAGATTTGCAAACTATGCTTCGTGTTTTGGTATGAAATTCACACCCTCTAAATTTAAGATATTTTTACGGGATCACCCACCACTTACTCTACATCTTTGACTGCAGAGTGAAGGTCTAGACATAGCTGAGAGGTTTAAATACCTTGGGAGCTCTATAAATAACTCAGGCATTATGTCTGAAAAGATGAGTATGGGAATTACGAAAGCTAAACTAGCTTTCTAAACCCTTCGCTATTTATGGAGAAACGCAAGTATTTTTTTCTACCTTAATGGTGGTGTTTACATTGCATCTAAACGCGCAGTTCTATTATACTCTAATGAGACCTATCCGTTTAGAGTTGATGATTTTAGACGCTTCCAGTCAATCGACAATCACTGTTTTAGAAGCAAAGCACAGGTTGGTTATCGACAACCAGTAACCACCATTGACATCAGTAGACGTATTTTAAGACCTACCAACAAGTGCTCCTCGTTAGAAAAACAAATCAGGTATCATCAACTTCGTTCTCTCCGTCATGTTTTGCTTATGTTATATGAACTCGACATAGAGGAAAAAATTAACTAAGTTACATTAGTTGGTATACGACTGAAAATTGTGTCTAGTGTGCGACAGGGTGGCTCAGTGGTTAGAGCACCGGATTCTGAATCAGACGCGTTCAGTTTCGAGCCCTGTCCAGAACATGATGAGTTCCCAATAAGGACGAAACCGGTCTACTGGATGAATTGCATTTTCTACACTATACAGTTCTTTGTTCAAACTGACCAATATATGTACATAATTGGTCAGGTGTTTATAACATTTTCGCAACATTCAATAAAGAAAATTTTATCACCACCCGCGCAACCAATGTTCATTTAATTATTAAAAAGTATATTGTCTATGCATAAATACAGTTCACATTAAGAAGATTCAATAATATGTATTAGTAGAAAACGTTGAAGAAAAAAAAACAACGTAACTAAAAACTATTAATTGGCAAGAAGGATAAACCAAAGGCAGCATGAACGGAAAGTATAATCTCATGCACATTCGTTTCGTGCTTACTGGCGACTCATCAGTAGGAGCCGGTATTACGCCCTTTAACCACTATATATTTGGTAGAAGAATGTGGAATAATAGGACGGTACAATCTCCTAGACGAATGTGTAAACCTGTAATAGTGAAGCTAACATAATCTGAAGTCAACGACAATACGACTTCAATGCTAACTCACACTATATAATATATATACCGAGTCTGTAAAGGATACTAACACTATGGCCATTGTGTTAGTAACTGATACCTTTTTTTGAAATCGATGAGTACCGGATACTAAAACTATGGTTTCCGAGTCGGTACATGATACCAACCTGATGGATATAAATTTATGCTAAAGTTCACCCAAATTGAGAATTACAACAATTTCCGAACACCTGTTATTCCAGTTAAACCATACACTCTGGCC
>JAQBSW010009940.1:0-26470 GCA_029291075.1 Eudiplozoon nipponicum | reverse complement strand
AGACAATACAATTAAACAATAATTGATTGCGCCGGTGGTGGTAACGAATCTTTAAATCAAGTTTACGAGCTTGAAGTAAATACTAGTCTCATTGTATTTAACTGGTCGTCTAACAAAATAACGAAACTACTGCCAGTTGCAACGCACTGACACGTTTTGACCATCCATGATGATCATCATAGAGTGACTGTATAGAACTTGTGCAGCCGACATTTCCAGTCAAGTTCAATTTATGCGAGACTGCTAAAGGTGAGAGCCGCATATCAAACTTTAATCTCCATATATAGGCATTGCGGTTTGATCCTCGCTAAACAGTCTTCCGTCGTATTCTAATGATGATCATGGAAGGTCAAAACGCGTCAGTGCGTGTGACTGTCAGTAGTTTTGTTATATTTTTCAACGACTGGTTAAATACAACGGGATTGCTGTTTAATCCAAGCTCACAAACTTGATTTAATGAATTGTTAACACCACCCGCGCAATCATTTATTGTTTAATTGTATTTCAATACGAAGTTCAAATATCCATAATGGATATGAAATAAGTGATATTGTTCTAGAAACATTTAAAAGAAAATAAGTTCGCTCTACCTCCTTTTGTATTTTCACTTGAAAAGAATAAATTTCAGAGTAAACTATTGGTTAAAATGTTCTTTTATTCCATTAAAGCAAGAATACTTAAATAACTTCATTTTTGTGCAGTCGTATTTTTTTCGTTTTGTTTAACATTTATGCATGGATTTCATGTTTAAATCCCCCACGTTTACTAACAAACATTATTTTCCCACTGTAATTCCTGCAGTAGCATATACATCATTTACGGGTTCAGATAATAGCTGCAGTTTGTTCCAAATTAGCCGCGCAACAGATCCGCAAAATTATAAGTTAGCGAATCTATAAATGATAATAACAACCATAACATAACCAATGAAATTTGGCGTTATGATAGGTAGATGGAACACTTCGAAGGTCAATTTTTCTGGGCACTCGTGTCAGTCCCGATTCCAGAAAATTGCCTGTATTGACAATGTGGAATGTTAATCTCGAACCTTCAATAGAGTTAAAGATGCGGAATGCAATCCTATATCTTAAATGTCGCAAAACTGCAGACCCCGATGATTTGATTCCGAATTTATTTAAGGATGGCAACGATATAATTTTTTTGAGCGTTGACTAATCTATATCGTACAGTATAGAATGAGAAGACCGTGTCGCTTTCTTGAAGAAAGTCGATAATCATTCCTGTCTTTAGAAAAGGCAATCGTCATTCGTGTGACAACCATCGTGGTATAAGCGTAACTCCAGTCGTATCTAGGTAATTAGCTTCGATTATCTTACGCCGTCTTAGCACTTTGCGCGAATCATATATTAGATGAAAACCAAGCCGGAATCCAGCTAGGATGAGGTGATGTAGATAATATTCTTACCTCAAGGCAAGTTTTTAACAGCCACATTTATATCAAGGTCCCACAATAGCCGACAAAAATTGAAGTGCTAACCAATTTTTTAAAATATTACTCGCGCTCTCTATAAAAAGACTTTTGGTCACGTTAAGTTCTACAGCAAATTAACACACAACCTTGCTACCAACAATGGTGTTCATCAGGGTAGTCTACTTTCCGCATGTTTTTTTTTCAGATTTTTAATAGATGCTATTATCAACAACACTCTTCCATACATTCGGGATGCAGGTGTCGAAATTCTCCCGAGTGGTATATTAGTCAATTTTGACTACAGACGATATTTTATTATTGGAATAGTATTACAGTCATCGTTCCGTCTATGGATATTGAATTAACATCCTCTAAATGTAAATTAATTATGCAAAATCGGCCATCACTCACTTCAACTTTGCAGCTTCAAGATGATTTTGGCGTGGTTTGCAGGTTAACATACTTCGATAGCTCTATCAATAACTCAGGCAATATGTCTGACAATGTGAATATGAGAATAACGAAAGTTATAATATCTTTATCCAAAACACTCCCTTTATGGAGAAACGAGTATTTAACTTTGCCTTAAAGGTCATATTTGCAATGCATATGTACGTGCATTTTTATTATACGCCAGCGAGACTTGGCCCCATAGAGTTGATAATTATAGACGCTTACAGACATTCGACCACCGTTGTTTAAGAAGCTTAGCAACAGTAGGTAACGAATGACCAACGCTTACACTCGTAGACGTTTTTTGAATCGGTTGACAAGTTTCCCTTGGTAAGAAAAAGAAATAAGGCTCAATTAATTACGTTGGCTCGGTTACTTTTTTTGTATGCTCTCAAATGATAGGACGCTATTGTCTCACCCAGTGCCAGATTGGCATAAGTAGTTAGGTGAGTGGATTTTAACATGGCAGAAGCAGTAAAAATTAACTGCATTCAAATAGGATATTATGGGACACGCTGGTCTGCTTGGATAAGGCCCACGTGCGCATCATAGTTGTTGGTTGGAATCCCTGTACCATATGGCATCGAGTGGAGTTTATTAGCGATTTTGTTGCAGAATTATCTAGTTAGCGTTCTTTTCGTAGTTGTGCAGTTAGCTACGAGGTTTGGTTTTGTCTATGATGTTTTACGATGAAAACAGAAAAGATGCTTTATTTCCAATATTGTCTCGCTTTAAAGCTGACTTGACCATAATAGTGTTTTATAGTGGTGTAGCTTTCCTCACATTTTTGCTTTATCTAGGTAAATCTACTCATAGAAACTAGATCCTGTCGTTCATAAATCACTCTTCTTTAATAATTTGTGTGCCTAGATCATTGTTTTTGTCATTATTATCACTAGTTATTTTTGTAATATTTTCGTGTTTTTTTAAATTTTATGGTTATATAGCAGCAAAACTTTAGTCACTAATGAAGTTTTTATTGCAGTGCATGATGATGATGCTGATAATAGTTTATTGTTTTTGTGATTCCACTCGTTAGTGAATCCAAAGATTGTATAATTAAACGAGCATTGGTTGCGCGGGCGGTGATAAAATTTACTATAATCAAGGTTGCGAACTTGATATAAACACCTGAACCATTAAGTACTTACATTGTATAGTGTAGAGAAGGAAACTTCTCCAGTGGACCGGTTTCGTCCTTACTGGGAACTCATCACATACTGGCCAGAATTTTCCGCGGACAGGGATCGAACCTGGGCACATCTGCTTCGGAATCTGGTGCTCTAATCACTGTTCTATAATAGCATATTAGGAATAGTCTTATGGAATTTTAGGGCTAAGGGGATGCCATATATGCTCTAACTAGATTAAAGGCTAAACGAGAAACATTAGTTATTATATCACTGAAAACTGAGTGTAGTGTGCGGCAGGGCAGCTTAGTTGTTAGAGCACCAGATTCCGAATCAGACATTCCCAGGTTCGAGCCCTGTCCGCGGTAAATTCTTGCCAGTATGTGAGGAGTTCATAATAAGGACGAAACCGGTCTTTTGAATGAATTGCCCATTCTACACTATAAAATTCTTAGTTTATACTGACAAACTTTAAGTAATTAATGGGTCAGGTTTTTATATGAAGTTCGCCACCTTGGTATATGGAATCCGAAGATTAAGCTCAAATGAAAAGGCATTACTGAAAACTATTCTTTAAGTCAAATTTGCGCGCTTGATATACACACCAATCCTATATTATTTAACTGGTCATACAGTATAGCTATTAATGAGATTGTCTATATTAAATTTGAAGTATTAATACTGAAATAGCTCAATTCAACACAACAGAATTAACTTTCAGTACAGTTGATACGATATCTTTATTCCACTAACTAATATCGTGATCACGACAAAATCGATCATGGATACCGATCAAGGCCAGAGATTGGGACAGTCGATGAAGCACTAAGCATTAGAAATATTTGAACCTTTTCACCATTGACTCCTAAAAAATATCCTTTAGACCAGTCATGATTAATACTGTTGAGCAGAGTTGGAACTCATTTAAAAAAACTGTTTGATGATATGCCAAAAAATGTTTCAACTTATGCTTTATAACTGAAGTAGGTGTTGCGCTTTGCATGGTAATGAAACATTTTGGTTGCGAAAAAATAGCTGGCAAATATCGTGATACTTATGCCCCAGCGGTAATAACAGCAACGTCATTTCGAACAAGTTCCTTGCCGTGGCTGCGGAGTTTCGGATGAACCGAGACTGGACAGAAGCGTGTCTCAGCTGCTCACTTGATATATTACTAAAATATAATCTAAGACGATAAAATTCAACTTTATGATATCCTGTGAAGGAAGTAAACGGGGGAGCTGAATGCGAGAGAGGGAGCTAAAAATCAATTCGCGTATATATGAACAGATATTTCAAGGAATACTAAGGACAATGTATCGACGCAGTTCCCGTTAATGGACAAGAATGCTATAGCAGCTTGGAGCTTCCTATGCATTCTCTATACCACAAAATTCAACTGAGGTCGGTAAGCCATGGTATGGCGTAAAGTGCATCAATTAAAATGCGATGTCGTCCTAAAAGGGTAGGAGGATAACACACCTCTATGAATAATCATCTTGTAAGAACCACCATAATGGGCCACCCATGCCGAGATGAAACCAGAAGTGCACACTTTTGCAGAAATAGTGCATAAGGGTAATGCCGAAGACAATCAATTAAATCTGAAAGTAGCTAAAAACTTGAACTCGAGTACGATTAACTGTGTAGATGTGTGCAATGGTAGTTATTCCGAATAAGAATACGCGGATTTTAATTTTCTGGCAAGTGGCAGACTAGGAAAGGCATGGCCTAGGCTTCTACCTAAGATTAAGACCCCAGAAACTAAATGGGATACGATTAAAATTCGCATTACCACCTTACTTTACTTTACTTTAGTAAAGGTGAGGGGACACCACTTGTACCAAATTCCCAAGAAACTCCATGAAATGTCACATGGAGCCGGCTTATCTTCCAAAAGGAGTCAGCCGCAGTAAAGTAAAGCATTACCACCTTGGTTATAAATGAAGTGAGCAGCCTTCGGAAGCTGGTAGGCAAAAAAGGGCTTGGATGGCTGCACGCCCGTGAATTTCGGTCCGATCTAATTGAACTACAAGATGTCGGAACTATTTTTTGACTTGTTCATCTTTTTTCCAACGCGAAATGCCGTTCCGAAACGTTGTCAGTCAACCTCCTTTCCAGTTAGTATTGATGATTTTGATGCCTTTGGAGGAGAGGGACGAAGCAGCACCCAGCCACCACGAAGAGGAACTCGACGCGTACTTCGAAATGGAGACCAATCGGATCGTCGCGAAACTGCTAGTGCAAATCTACTGCCAACGAAGGTAACCCTTGGATACTCTGAAAGTTACGATAGCACTGCACAATCTTTCAATAAATGTTGTCTTTTACTTGTCTGAAAAAATTTGAACAGCACAAATTCTGTGCAGCCTCAAACGAGTGTGCTTTCGTTTTCACATCTGGTGATCGCAAGTTGCTAAAAATGTAAATCAAAATATTTGTGAACATAAAACAAAAGCCAAAAAAATTTTAATCAGGACAGAAAGGAATTAACGTTGGTTTCAGGTAATAACCCATTTCATCTATGCATAGCTTTCATCAAATCACGACATCAACCTGCATATTTCAATTAAAGTGAAATAAAAGCAAGGTATGAGAAATATAAAATGCGGCGTTCGTCTCTATGCAACTCGCATCCAATACCACGGTTTGCAATTTATTGTGAAAAAAATTCCAAGCATTCACGATCCAAGCTGTTTTCATCTTTATCACAACTTTAATACATTATTCAATTAACTATTCGTCTGCTACACGAGAGTTGATGAAGGTTATTTAAATCGAGACCGCGGTATTCATATATAAGACAGCCCAATTTCGTAACGCAATCGTAACCATAAAATTTACAAATTGAGGCGTTTCACCTGTCTATTGCCACCATCAGAGCAAAAAACCAAACCAAAATTTCAGGTTCCAAACAATCAATATTATTAAGACAGCAAAGAGAAATGTGGCTCTAACACCTAGTAATTTAGCACGCATGTCAATTGGCAGGAATGTTTAACGCGTAGTTGTCATCTAGCTTCAATTATAACTTCCTTTACAGTTTTCGCGTAGATTTTGCTTTTCTCAACTATTAAATTATTAATCGCGCAAGAAAACGCAGAAATGCAAAATTGTATATAACTTTCTTGCACAGAACCAATGTATATGCATCCTGTAAAGAGGACCAAAACCATGGTTGTTGAGTCGGTACCTGATACCAACTTCATGGTAGCCGAGTTGATACATGGTACCAACACAACGGATTTCAAGATATGCTAAATTTTACCAAAATTGAGAATGAAAGATACTTTTGAACGCCTATCGTCAGTCACTGACGGTAGTTTTACTATGTTGTTGATGACTGGTTAAATACAATGAGATTGGCGTTTACTTCAAGCTCGCAAACTTGATTTAGAGAATTGTTACCACCACCCGCGGCATCAATGATTGTTTAAATATTGTTGATGGACTTGGTTTTACAATACTACTAATGTTATTTTATATGCGCAGCCATAAACAAGTATAATTAACTTCACCTCACGCTCGCATTTCTATTAAACTGATTTTAATGTGTGGGCCAAAATGGACAATGGTTTGTCTATTCTGAATGGTGTTTCGTCGCCAGTCATATACGATACCACGTAAGTCTAAACAGGCACGACGGCTTCGCGTCTGTATGAGAATTTCGCAAAGATATATTAAATTCGATAGCTCCATTGCCGAGGAGCACCATGTCAATACCAAAAGCGCTTCAACATCAGACGGCGAAGCTCTTTGGAAAACACCTTCAACCTATTAGAGGCTTTGTCGTTGAACACACATATATTCATCGTCATCATTTATCATGTCCAGCCATACAAAAGTCAAAAGTGACTAAAGGTTTCACTGCCATATAAACATAAGGTGTGAAAAAGTATATAAGTGAATAAAGACAAATTATTAGTGAGATTTACGAGTAAGAGAGAGGCAAAGAGAGAAGGTATACCTTGCTAGTCAACCCGGTATTGGTAGCATGAACCTTGCCGGGCCATAAAGGGAAAAAGCCATAATCCCGTTTCATTTGAAGCCTCGTGTTTGGTCTAACTGCGCTGTAACTTTTTTTTTTACTAAATGTGTAGTGACGGAATGAGAACAAGCATTCCAGACGTGAAGGTCAAGTTTCCGCTGGTAAAGGAAACTTTGGCCACTGGCATCTGGGCAGATAGTGCTCATCAGCCTTGGTTGGCAGACTATCTAGGAGAAGGGAAACTCCGAATACAAGCCACCACTAGGAATGGGCCACCTAGTATTCTTTTACAGTCCACATGTAACCATGTCAAGTACAACTTACGACTTACAATATTAATATGAAATATAAACAAATCGCTGTCTTTTCTAGAAATTGCTTTTAAATTAGAAGACGATGGTAATATTTTAGGGGACCGATTTAGAACAGTGAGCATTGTGGAACTGTATACTATTTGCAAAAATGTGTTACTTAAAGCAAAAAAATAAGAACATGGTGATAAACCTTGCTAACCGGATCCTGATTATCTGGTACAAACATAGGCTGGAGAAGGTGCTGGCCTTCTTAAGAAGCACTCTTCGAGTAAATGTGTATTAAGACCAGTGGTTAGAGGCCTTTTGGCAAAATTAAGACACGCACACCCATTTTTATGCGGAAACAAGCCCTTTCCATTCTGATTATTGTTATACGAATTAAAACCAAAAGAAAGAGAAAGTGATATACAAATAAATAAAAGTGTGCATTTATACGAATACCAGTTTTACATAAAACTAGTTGTGATGCTATAACGTATGTGTTAAATTTAAAAATTAACAGATTTGGCGACAAATTAAAGAAAGCCAAACTAACAGCTCGTTATTTCAATATGACGTTAAAACAAACGATTAACACATCAAGCAAATAGCATGAAATCATGCATTTTACACGGAAGTGTCCTCTAATTTGAAGCACTCCTCCGACATATATTTTAACGTGGAGTAAACAACGCCAGGCAATGCAAGCTAAGGTTTAAAATAGTCACGATGATAAGGTGGCAGTCAAAATATTTCCAATAGAAACTGGAACAAAACAACCGTTTGATGAAAAAAAGCAAGCTGAGTTACACTCGTAAAGTAAAAAAACACTAAATCATAGATATGCAGGTAATGAAGGGTTTTAATATTTTAAACAAAACTACACAAATGTACAAAGTTTCAAATAAAAAATTAGATAAATATCCCATAAACTATGATTTGTAGTATAAAATTAGGGCTTTAAGTGAATGGACAAACTAAAAAATTAACGCTGTACTGTTCAATTTTCTAGCTGTTCTTTTATATCAATTGACCAATATATCAGACAATAGAATAGTTTTTATATTGGAAGTTTAATATTACTATACAAGTGACCCACAAAACCAATGTACACAATTATATAATCAATCGAACATTGGTTGCGCGGACAATAATCATCATCATCATCATGTACGGTAAAAAATAGCCTTAAGTGACTAAAATTTCTCTGCTATATAACCAAAATTCGATCATGGTTATATGTGTACTGTAAAAGAAAAAAAGGTCGAACAAACTAGTCAGTCCGGGAATGGTAGCATGAACATTGCCGTGTCTTAAGGGACACAGCGATCATTCCGTTTCATGTGAAGCCTCGAGTTTGGTCTAACTGCGAAGTAACATGTATTGATAAATGTATTTGACAGAATGAGAGCAAGCGTGCCAGATGCAATGGGCATGTTTCGGCTGCTGTAGGCAACTTTGGCCACTAGCATTTGGGCTAATAGTGCTCATCAGCCTTGGTTGGCATACTACCTAGGAGAAGGAAAACTCCGAACACAAACCATCCTCACTAGGAATGGGCGACCTAGTGTTCTTTTACAGTCCACATTTAACTATGAACAATACGAATTAAAATGTTCGCTTCTTATGGTTATATGGCAGTGAAACATTAGTCAATTTTGGCTTTTGTATGGCTGTGCATGATGATGATGATGATGATGATGATATATATATATATATATATATATATATATATATATATATATATATATATATGATAGTCATCTAAGAAAATATTAAATCTCGAATTCAACCATTGGTCTAACTAAAATGCCAAATTCTAATTTAAAGCATCAATTGTATACTTGGAGCATGATTGCACAATTTGCTTACAATCGTGTTCAATTCACACTTTAATCTATTCTGTCGACAGTATATAACCAGTTTCGATAAAAGGTGTGTGAAAAGAGCGCGTAGATGAAGTAAACGACACGGTTATACAGCAGATCAGTAAACGGGCTGGCAGTGAAAATCCTCTGCGAACAAGAGAGGTGATGCATCAGTTAAAGTAATAAATCGACCAGAAAGACGAACTGATCCACGACATCCAGCTGAAAAAACCTCGTATCCATCAAAAATCATTTTAAATCCAAATTCCATGAGTATACCAGTTGCTCAAAAAGAATAGGCCCAAACATCTTGCAAATTTGGTTCTAAATCAATAATAATAATAATAATATATTTTTGCAAAATAAACCGAACACAATATCACAGATTACGGAGTAGGCATAGATCGCAAATAAACAAAGTAGAGTAAACTGTTTCTGATGTTAGAACTAATTAGATTTTAGCCCAAGAGTTTAGCAAGCAGAGTAAAGTAATTTTTACAAGTAGTTATAAAATCACACGATAATGCTATAAATAATGGCATAGTTTACGCCACAGCTCTTTTATACAGACCACCTCCGATATTTTAAAGTATAGTAAACAATTATAGTCATAAGAACAAAGTCAACGCGAGTAAATAGCCAGTTGGCTTTCTTTGAAGTCTGTTTTTTTAATTTAAATTTTCGTCCACATTGTGCCATACTATTTATTTCATGAGTTGATGCACATTATGATTCAAGGGTCTGAGGGAATAGCGCGAAACAGACAGGACAAAAATGATAATGACACAAACGAGAAACAAACGAACATTGATTGCGCAAGCGGTGATATTTGTTACTTTAATCAAGGTCGCTGTCTTGATATAAACACCTGGCCCTTTATGTCTATACCTTTGTCATTATGAACTACAAATTGTATAGTGTTGAATTGGGCAATTTATCCCGTATACCGGTTTCGTCCTTATTGGGAACTCATCACGTATTGTCCAGAATTTGCTGCGGACAGGGCTCGAACAAAACCGGTCTGCTGGAGGAACTGCCTTTTCAATACTATAAAATGCATAGTTTTTACTGACAAATGTACGTATATAATGGGTCAGGTATTTATATCAAAGAGTGCAAACTTGATTATAGCAATAGTCGTCTCCGCCCACGCAACCGATGTTTGTTTAATTATATAAACATTTTAAATGTCACCATTCAAGAATATGTTTAATGCACTCAGAATTGAATGGGAGATTCTGAGTATCTATTAATGTGTTTGTATAGGCCGTCACACATATTTCGGTATACGTGTGCATTTACCGTAAAGCTAACACGCAGTTTTCCATCACGAGAAAAAATTAAAAGGCTTTTAAAGTTTCGAAAGGGTAGCATTACTATTAGCGAGTTTGTCAACTTGATGCTTAATAGTCTTATATTCATTATTTGCAATTTAATAAATACGCAGCTGATGTATTATACGAAGTCGAAGATTACAAAGGCAGGAACTGAAAAAGGTAACCGGCGATTTCTTAGCTACCAAAAAATTGAATGCATTTGCCCAACAGATTACGGAAAGATTACCTTGTTCTGTTTGTACTTCTTTAATTCCCACTATATTTGAGGCAATAACACATGAAAATCAAGTCCTGCTAAAATGAACTGAGAACTAAGAATGCAAAAATATCGAAACTGGATATGTCAAAATTACCTGATCTTTGTTGTGACTAACACAGGCTGAATTCCAGTTATTTGGATTCATGAAGATAATTCTGCATCCTTTGACGGATGCCATGTTCAGATGTTTTAAAATACAAACCAATAAAACAAGTGCGAGATTTCCCCAAGTCATATCACTAGATAGGTGTGTGTCACGTCATTCTTTATACCAATTACTGCTATGTTCATCTAAGGAAAAAAACAACAGGAATTCAGCATATGACATAAGAACTAATCACAACAGAAAATGGCGAAAAAACGTTACACACCTTGTTCTGTACAACAATATGTTCAATTTATGCGATATTCGTTGGCGGGTTGTCGCTTTGCACTATCTGTTTCGCAAAGACCATTTCATTTTCAATTACGCATCGATTTTGTGTTCTTTTTGGCTGGGTGAAGATTCGTCCCTTCCTTCCGTAGGCTTCAACATCGTTCATACTAACCACTGGAAATAAGGTACGATCTAATCTTCGTTGACTGGCGACGTTTCGATATGTCATTTCCAATATCATCATCAGGCCTCTAATCACACACAGAGTACAATGCTCACAATAGCAGATTTAAGCAAATGTGGTAAACTCTCGTCCCGAAACAGTTCTATTTTTATTTTAATATTTGACTCACCGATGGTTTTACACAAAGACTTGGTCTCAGTAACCAAACTGGTTAACAAAGATTAGATCGTAACTCATTTCCAGTGGTTATTATGAATCATGTGGAAGCCTTCGGAAGAAAGGGACGAATCCGCATCCAGCCAAAAAGAACACAAAATCGATGCGTAATTGAAAATGGAAATAAATCTGATCTTTGCGAAACTGACAGTGCAAAGCGACAACCCGCGAACGAAAATCGCAGAAATTCAACATATTTAGCTCGCCCTGCGCAAACATTCAAAAGGTATCTGTACAACATTAGTCAGTACACCGTTGTCAAGACATTAGCATAATAGAAATAGAAGGCGGCAAAGTTATTTGTGAACAATATCAGTATGGAAATTGAAAGAGAGATAGCATCCAACCTCGTTTCATTTTAATATTATTCCATCAATTAACGCACCACTAATGCAAATTAAACAAACCTAAACAATCACGGGGAAATCAAATATTGTAGCTTTGAAGAATAACTACTAATCTGTCAATGGATAAATTGACAAGCTGATATCAAATCAAAGTAGGCTACCCTTGCAGACATGATGAAAGACCTAGAACCATAAAACTAAATAAGCTACATATCTTCACTTGACTAATTGAAGATCAACAGAGCCAGCTTCAAGCTCAAGATGAGAATAATTCGGCTTCAGCATTAAAAAGCATCGCTGCCAGTTTATAGGTTTCATGCATTTTAACACACTGCTGGCGCCCTAAACAGCACAACACAGTTTACGCAATGATCATATAATCTAAGTAATTTGTAGATAATTCACACAACGTCAAATCTGTTGGCCAGAATGGATGCTATTTTGATGAGTTCCGACTTGCCCGCTCGAGTTGAAGTGCAGCCATTCAGCTGTGAATGGAAAACTCGTGAACTGCCCACTTGAAGCTATTTACGGGTGACCATTTCCATTTCCAAGAAATCCCAGTCTGACGCTGCTTCTATTCACATTTCGGTCTTTGTTTGCTTTCTGCCCAATTTCTGGATCAACCGAAATTTTACTTTCAGTTGTTGAGCTATTCTGTGGGATTCGTTGCGTATGCTCCAGACCTAAATTTTAATGCAAATTACGCACAAAGATAAAGAAAAATAAGTCGAAAACGTTGAAAATAACAAATAAATACATCATAAATCTACTGAGGGTTCTAGCACAGCAAAAGGCGCTAAGGCAAATCTAAGTACGCTTTTATATTGAAAGCCGTTTATAACCAGTTTCCTACAAATTTTCGTCCATCTATATATCTTTTGGTAAGCTTGAGTAGGGCGTGGCTTGATCAAATAATCAATATTGTGATTAGTGATATTAGGTCACTTCCGAAATTCCGGCCATCCATCGATGTTGTTCGAGTAACCTGGTAAGGAAACGTGGAATTATCTATTTTAGTAAGTGCCACAGCTCATGCAATCGGTATTCCATCACGAGATGCCTCCTGGCGACTCATCAGTAGGAGCTGATATTAGGCCCGATAACCACTATATATTTGGGTACAGAATTTTGGACAATTGAACGGTACAATTTCCCATATGATTGTATAGGCTTGCAGCGTTGGAACTAATTTTATACAAAGTCTTCGACAATGCGACATCAACGCCAACTCACTATATATCATAAGTACTGGGTCTGTAAATGGTACCAACGCTATGGCTGTTGAGTCGGTACCTGATACCAACACTATGGTTGCCGAATAGGTGCATGGTATCAATACTATGATTGCCGACTTCGTACATTGTTCCACCACAATGGATTTTTAAATATACTCAATTTCAGTAAAATTAAGAATTGCAACAAGTTCTGGACACTTTCCGCGACGAAGTCTGGCCAGTACATGATAAGTTCCCAATAAGAACGAAACTGGTCTACTGGATGAATTGCCTTTTCTACACCATACAATTCTTAGTTTACACTGACATATGTAAGTAATTAATGGGTCAGGTGCTTATATCAAGACCGCAACCTTGATTATAATAATAATTGTTATCACCACCTGCGCAAACAATGTTTGTTTAGTTCTGGAAACTTGTTGCTCCACTAAATCTATGCACTCTTGACTTGATTGCAGTCAGTCGCGGTAATCATTACATCATTCAATTAAATATATAACAGCTAGATACTTATTGTTACGGAGAACTAATATATATGCAATTGTGTATACGTTTTTGTGCACCTAGTAAAAAAATAGTTCAAATACAACCAGAAGGATAGACAAACGTCAGCATGAACGAATGGTATAATCTCATGTATACCTTCGTATCGTGCTTATTGGCCACTCATCAATAGGAGCCGGTATTACACCCTATACCTACTATCTATTGGGGTACAGAATGTTGGATAATTGTACGGTACAAGCTCCTATACGAATGTGTAAACCTGCAACAGTAGAGCTAACTTCATACCAAGTCTTCAAAATTGTGACTTCAAAGCCAACTCACTATATATAGTATATACCAAGCCTATAATACCTAATACAGAATTGCATATATATTAACTCTCCGCAATTTGCAGTATTTAATATTTTGCAAAGACTCGAAACACATTTTAAAGAAAAACTAAGTTTATGAGCTCAAGGAAAATACTGAAACTATTTTACTAGATCTTATCTACCCTCAGGAATCAAGCTAACGCTGTCCTAGTTAAAGACTCAAATGATAAACTGACGAGGACCGAATTAACGCGTATAATCGTCCTTTGTCGTCATTCTCATCATCAACATCACCATCTTTATAATAAACAACATCTTCACAAACAACGGCGTCTTCATTTCCATCATTATTATCTCCATAATCCTCATCATCATTATCAGGAATACCAGCACCACCATTATAGAAAATGGAATAGAAAGCGATAAATCAAGAATAGAGTGAGAGGCATGAGTGAACCTCGGAGCAACGCTGCGACCCGGAAGTTAATACGAAATAATCCAAGACAATTAAGTTTCATGGATGGGCGAAAACGACAATACTAGGTCAATGTGTCTACTGTGGTGCTTTATTAACTATCCCAAACTTCGCAGATTATCCAGCAAAATAAACAAAATTGGAAAGCCATTTTGCAAGCTTGATTCTTTTACACTTGTACAACAATATCGCTAGTGAGCTCAATTCGATGACATATAGCACAGGATTCCCAACCAAGAACAGATTTTTTAGAACATGGAGCCCATCCTAAAGGGATAAATGTTCCTATTCAGCCATATTTCAGCGTGCTGGCTCTACGCTGTATTTTTGTATCAAAATCAGTCCGTCTTGAGTCCTCCGTCAATTTAGCTCTGGCTAAGAGAATACTGCTCTGTTGCGCACTCGGACTGAAAACACGATTAGAACGTCTCGAACCAGCAAATCGGAGGAAGCGCTATGTGCTTGTCCGGCTATGATCAGGTGTTTACGGATACAAGAATACTTCAACTGACGTCATCGTTGCTTATTTGTTATAATTAACCTATACACTCTATGATTTTCAGACAATGACGGTCGATTGCTTGCCTGTAAATGTCGAAATCCTCAACGCTTAAGAGTCAAGTATACAAGGCTTTAGCATTCCAGAAAACTGGATGTACAGATGCAATCTACACACGACTTTAAAAGAAATGAAATAATTCAACTTCTGCATAAGAAGCAAGAGCTGCAGAAAGTAATTTGGCTTCGGTGATTCACATATTCATCCTGTCACAGATATTTCCTTAGCTATATGAAGTTGGAAACCATTAAAAAATCCACGTTTGAAGCCACAGCGGTTGCAAATTTCATACCAAGAAGAATTGATGGCTGCAATCCTATTTAAATAGGCCTGGACAGAATTTCGCTTCAAAACAGATAAACGAAACGAATCCTGCTGAATCGTCTTCTTCAACAAGTATTGCCGTCTCAACTTACCCATAAATAAGCCAGAACCACCTCGTCCAATCGCTCTGTTCGCAGCAAATTCGTTTGCGCTCATCTGTGAGTTCCGAAAGCCAATTCTCGCGAAATCATTTGACAGATGCTTATTGATTGAGTCGTTCGTTGACTGCAAATGTATACAGATAAAAATAACTGTTTGACGCACCGAACCATTGCTTAGACTTTTAAAAACAAAATTATTTATTCTCCAGCGAAATATATATGATTAACACTCACATACACAAACCTGCCAATTACATACTTTGGTTGAAATTCGACTGTTTTTGGAAACTTGGCCTAAAAAATCGACATATTTACTTTTCAAGTTGTATCTCGCATACATATCACGTAATGAAATAGTTTCGCTAAAACAAAGCAAATTACTTTTAAATGCATAAAATACCTGTCTTCAAATTTGTCTACCTAATATTAAGTTTATTCCGACAACAAGAATAAACTAAAAATTACATCTGGTAGCGACGGATTTTTAGTTTACACGGACAAAATACATATAATCAAAATCATGCCATTAGACTACAAATTAACATAATTTTCAAATGTGGCATAGTGTCCGTCGTGGAATGTAACATCGAAGGTGGCTAGTTAGAGTTTCATATGCTAAGAAAATCCAAATAGGCTACAGCTGCAAGAAAGGCTGACCAGAAAGCAAAGTTGGTATATGATTTTAAATTATGTGTAGTATGCAGCACGGTTGGTGCAGATTTATAAATCCAATATGCGATAGCAAACATAGCCACAATTTTATCAAATATAAGGAAGAAAATCATTAATCCATGGAATACGATTTATCAATAAATATTTTAAGCAGTGCATATGGCCAAATATTACAGATTTGTTTGTTATATTTTCGTTCATCCAATCGTATCCGTAAATGTTTTGTAACAAATCATATCTCGGCTTTGTCTGTTTGAATTTATCAGTGCAGATGATGAATCATCGCATTCATTTTGAACTTTTCCGCATTTACTCAGGTCATATTTTTTTTATAGAAGTCTGTTATTTTTTACGTTTCGTTGGAGATGTTTCGATTCAAATCCAGCACGACCTGTCTTTCAATTATACTTAAAAAATCTGCTTAAATGTGCAAAAAGTAATTCATAAAGAGTTCAATCTCGATTTTAGGATAAGGAACAAAATCGAACCTTCAAAAGGAACAACCGTATAACAAAATATGGTACAGAGGGTTATTTCGGACAAATTAAAAATGAAGGAAATATAATATAATACGACTTTAAATTACAATACGTAATTTCAAGATAGACATAGCCAAGATGTGATTGGTTAAGCCGTATGTAGATTTATGATTGGATGAAAGAAGATAACGATAACGAGTCAAGAATATTGGCTTTAGATGCTTGTAGAAATAATTTCTGTTAAAATGCTATTCTATGGATTACGGTTTACCTTTCTCTCTCTCTCTCTCTCTCTCTCTCTCTCTCTCTCTCTCCTCTCCCCCTCCCGCTCTCTCTCTCTCTCTCTCCCCCTCTCTCTCTCTCTCGCTCTCTCTCTCTCTCTCTCTCTCTCTCTCTCTCTCTCTCTCTCTCTCTCCCTCTCTCTCTCTCTCTCTGTCTCTCTCTCTCTCTCTCTCTCTCTCTCTCTCTCTCTCTCTCTCTCTCTCTCTCTCTCTCTCTCTCTCTCTCTCTCTCTCTCTCTCTCTCTCTCTCTCTCTCTCTCTCTCTCTCTCTCTTTCTCTTTCTCTCTTCTCTCTCTCTTTCTCTTTCTCTTTCTCTCTCGCTCTCTCTGTCTCTCTTCTCTCTCTTTCTCACTCTTCTCTCTCTCTCTCTCTCTCTCTCTCTCTCTCTCTCTCTCTCTCTCTCTCTCTCTCTCTATCTCTCTCTCTCTCTCTCTCTCTCTCTCTCTCTCTCTCTCTCTCTCTCTCTCTCTCTCTCCTCTCACCTATCTAGATCCATCGTTATTTACAATAATAATAATAATAATCATTGAATAGATAAACCCAGTAGATTGTTACATTCTATTTCATATTCTGTCGAACGTTTTAGCCCCACCGAAGCTATAAATAGTATACGTATACTCTACATAAACACGTTTTCGCGCGTTAATTCCTAAAATGAATTAGCAGACAATTTTACTACTAGCAGTGCGATCCTTCAAGGTTGTCAACGTCCTCGTTTTTTTTCTCATTTTGTAATAGATATCTTTGTGAAATATAGTCTTCCATGCGATCACAATGCAGGCATCGACCTTTTCTCCGGCGGTGGATAAATTGATTGTGACTATGCAAAACGATATTTTATTATTGTTTGGCAACCATGATTCGGCGAACGTCACCTTAAAGAGTTTCGCAGTCATCATCCGTTACCACTCTCCAAGTGCACAATACCTATACAGAATCACTCAGCACTCAGTTTGACTCCACCACGTCATGGTGCATATCAGGACACGGTTGGCTTGTTTTTGTCTTAGTAACAATAAATCAGGCCATGCGAATGACGAGATGAATGTGTGAATTGAGAACGATAGAACAGCTATCACAAAAGCTCCTCCTTTATGAAGAAACGCCAGTACCCCCAGGGAGACTGAAGGTTTACATGTAAAATGAATATGCACGTGCAATTTTGTTATACTCTATTGACAATTGATCCTTTAGAGTTGAAAATTTTGCACGCATACAGGTGTTCCAGCGTTGTTGTATGAGGATAAGCAAATAACCTCGGCAGAAGAATTATTTGACGGGAGAATAACTGGTTCCCGCTGGAAACAGAAATAACGCTCCATCCGTTGAGCTTCCTTGGTTACGTTCTACGTATCCAGTGAATTTTTGCGGGACGCCATCTCCATATTTGGCAATGCCGCGTTTTGCATACGCGGGTTTTAGCTTTGCACCAGCAGTTTCACAAAGATTCGCTTGATCCCGATTTCCATGTATGCATCTGTTTTGCCTTCGATTGGGCGGCATTGCACAAAATAGTTCTACGTATGCCGTCACTTGTATAGCCCATTAGAGCAGTATTCTCTTAATGAGCGCAAGGTATGCATAAGAAGCAATTTGGACAGATTTTGACGTAAAAGAAAAAACCCAAGTCAACCCCAATCAAGCTGGGTAGTACAATATCAGATAATCTACCAGGACGAGATCCGCTTTCGCATCCTAGGTATCCGGTCAAGAGCAACGATGATCGTATTCTATATATTCCTACACTGCATCTTCTTTTTAATTCCCCTTTTTTAGTTGAGCAGAGCTGGTAGCTACGGGTTTTGTTTTTGTACACAAACCGGTTTAGCTAAAACCACAAGGAAGCAGTATAACTGATGTGTCCTTGCCTTAAAGATGACTTTGCCTGCGTTGTGTTGTGTAGAGTTTGAAGTCACCTTGATATTGCTTGTTACTCAGGTAGGCGTATTAATCAAAACAAAGTCTGCCAGTTCAGAAAGAACACACTTTAACAATTTTTGTTTCAGTTTACGAGTCGTGTAATTATTATTATTATCATTATTATTATTATTATTATTATTATTATTATTATTATTATTATTATTATTATTATTATTATTATTATTATTATTATTATTATTATTATTATCATCATCATTATTTCTATTATTATTATTATTATTATTATTATTATTATTATTATTATTATTATTATTATTATTATTATTATTATTATTATTATCATCATTATTTCTATTATTATTATTATTATTATTATTATTATTATTATTATTATTATTATTATTATTATTATTATTATTAATATTATTATATATTATTAATATTATTAATATTATTATTATTATTTCTATTATTATTATTATTATTATTATTATTCATTATTTCTATTATTATTATCTATTATTATTATTATTATTATTATTATTATTATTATTATTACTATCATCATTACTATTAGCATTATGATTAGTTTTTTTTTTCTTTTTCCAGTTGTTATGCAGAAATTCCTAAACGGTATTTTGTTGCTTTATTTGATAATGTCGATAATAATAATGCTGCTGCTAATTCTGATCGTGATAGTGGCGATGATGAATATAGTTAATGCATGCGTGCAGGTTAAAAAAGATGCATGTACGTGCGTAAGACAACTATATGTCATGCACAATTACACAAAATAGTTAAGCAATACAATGAACATGCATTGTTAAATAATTACTTAGACAATTTTAAAGGCTATTAACGTACTGTTCTGTCTGTTATCTCGTATGGACGTCGGTCTGCATCATTCGATGCGGTTCCTAAAGAAGAATAAGGATCCACAGATAAATGACCATTGCGACGTCTAGAATCTTCGTCTTTTAACTGCTGACATTGAATATACTTATCTGAACGCGGAGATTGAAAACCATTCCGGTGATCTCGAAGTGGCTCATCGTAATAGTTTTCCGACTCATTGTTGCGGTAGGCCTGCTGTCTGTTAAAACTGAACGGCAAAAATGGATTACAACGTGTCCTCAGAGGCGTGTTTTTAATGTAGAAGACAGTGTTAAACTCGAAACAATATTTTGTTTATTGTGAAATACAATATGAAACGGTTGCCGTACCGGAAAAAAATATTCGTCTCCGAGTGCTCTGATAAAAATAGGTATTCCGCAGTGATCCATAAAAGTTTATCAAAATGTAACATAATACAGAGAATAAGTGATGAGACTGGCGTGTATTGGGGGCTTCAGGTTCCACTGCTGGTGTGGTCGCCATTTGTGAACTCATCTCTAGTTTAAGAAAGGCTTTACTGTGGATGCTATTTCGATAATATAATAACTCCTTTGCTTATATTAAATACATTGAATTCATAAGAATTGCATTGCAGACAACAAATATTATATTGAGATCAATGAACTATTTAATAAGGAAGAAACAATTGTAAGGTGAACAGAACAAAACGCTAAGAAAGTGACGGAAAATATCAATGAGCAAAATTAAAGCAGTGTTATAATATGACATTTTAAAGCACAACATGATACATCTTATGCACAAAAATATAGCGAAGCTAATATGAAAAACAATTTAAAATTAAAAATGGATAGGGTCCTTGACTGCTACCTGTCACATGAACACGGCGACTAGTTCCGGAACAACACGTCTCGAAACGTCGCTGCCTTGTCTACTTTGCATTTAAATCTTCGCGAATAATCATTAATAGACCAATATTACTTTACACCACTTGCACGATAATAAGACTGATTAAGGCAGTTCTACCGATATGAGAATATAACTTAGAAAAGGCTAAAGAATTGGCCTATTTGAGGGCGAAGTTTACAAATAATATTTGTGTATGTGCGTATATATATATATATATATATATTATATATATATATATATATATATATATATATATATACATAGATAGAGAGCCATATCAACTATTCACAGCATGAGGCGGACAGATTTTTATGCAAATTGATAAAAGCGGTGCAGTTCCCGCAGAAAAGTAAGCAATTCATAAGTTTTCATTGTAGTAGAAAGATTTTTTTAAATTCAACCATTATTTTGCATTTTTAATTGTAAATGAGAGCTAATTTGTGTGTGGAAGTGCACATTAACTATAAAGAATGTATGCACAACACAGTTAAAAAGTCCCTTTTTCTTTCCTCCAGAATTCAACTCGCAATAATTATGTAGTACTCTATACAGTCAATTGTTTTATAGCAAAGGATATAAAGCAAGATTAAACACACACAATGCAACAAAACGAATAAGCGGAAAAGCGCGTGCACAAACACACATGCACCCAAAAACAATTTGGTTAGCCTTCGTGCTCTGATGATAACCATGGAACTACCTGATCTGCGTTTTGACTAACGCAGCTTTCATTGTTCCAGTAGTTTTCTTTTGATAAGTTTCGCCGAAATATCTGATCAAAAGAAAACTACTGGAACAATGAAAGCTGCATTAGTCAAAACGCAGATCAGGTAATTTCAATTAATTCAGGTCCGCAAATAAAAACGTCCTTTAAGAAACATTTAACATGGAAATATAGCAACAACGCCGTTAAATGGTATAATAAATATACACTGATGAAACAACAACTCCTGAGCGAAATGCATCTGATGAAAGCCTAGGGTAGGTTTGACTGAAATATCTTATCAAAAGAAAACTACTGGAACAATGAAAGCTGCATTAGTCAAAACGCAGACAAGGTAATTTCAATTAATTCAGGTCCGCAAATAAAAACGTCCTTTAAGAAAAATTTAACTTGGAAGCATAGCAGCAACGCCGTTAAATGGTATATGAAAGAAAAACTCGTGAGCGAAATACAACTGATGAAGGCTGAAATATCTTATCAAAAGAAAACTACTGGAACAATGAAAGCTGCATTAGTCAAAACGCAGACAAGGTAATTTCAATTAATTCAGGTCCGCAAATAAAAACGTCCTTCAAGAAACATTTAACATGGAATTATAGCAGCAACGCCGTTAAATGGTATAATAAATATACACTGGTGAAACAACAACTCGTGAGCGAAATGCAACTGATGAAGGCCTACGGTAAGTTTGGCCGAAATATCTTATCAAAAGAAAACTACTGGAACAATGAAAGCTGCGTTAGTCAAAACGCAGATCAGGTAATTTCAATTAATCCAGGTCCGCGAATAAAAACGTCCTTCAAGGAACATTTGACATGGAATTATAGCAGCAACGCCGTTAAATGGTATAATAAATATACACAGGGTGAAACAACAACTTGTGAGCGAAATGCATCTGATGAAGGCCTACGGCAAGTTTGACCGAAATATCTTATCAAAAGAAAACTACTGTAATAATGAAGCTTCGTTAGTCAAAACGCAGATCAGGTAATTTCAATTAATTCAGGTCCGCACATAAAAACGTCCTTCAAGGAACATTTGACATGGAATTATAGCAGCAACGCCGTTAAATGGTATAATAAATATACACAGGGTGAAACAACAACTCGTGAGCGAAATGCAACTGATGAAGGCCTACGGTAAGTTTGGCCGAAATATCTTATCAAAAGAAAACTACTGGAACAATGAAAGCTGCGTTAGTCAAAACGCAGATCAGGTAATTTCAATTAATCGAGGTCCGCACATAAAAACGTCCTTCAAGGAACATTTGACATGGAATTATAGCAGCGACGCCGTTAAATGGTATAATAAATATACACAGGGTGAAACAACAACTCGTGAGCGAAATGCAACTGATGAAGGCCTACGGCAAGTTTGGCCGAAATACCTTATCAAAAGAAAACTACTGTAATTATGAAAGCTTCGTTAGTCAAAACGCAGATCAGGTAATTTCAATTAATCCAGGTCCGCACATAAAAACGTCCTTCAAGGAACATTTGACATGGAATTATAGCAGCAACGCCGTTAAATGGTATAATAAATATACACAGGGTGAAACAACAACTCGTGAGCGAAATGCGACTGATGAAGGCCTATGGAAAGTTTGTCCGAAAAATCTTATCAAAAGAAAACTACTGTAATAATGAAAGCTTCGTTAGTCAAAACGCAGATCAGGTAATTTCAATTAATCCAGGTCCGCACATAAAAACGTCCTTCAAGGAACATTTGACATGGAATTATAGCAGCAACGCCGTTAAATGGTATAATAAATATACACAGGGTGAAACAACAACTCTTGAGCGAAATGCAACTGATGAAGGCCTACGGCAAGTTTGGCCGAAATATCTGATCAAAAGAAAACTACTGGAACAATGAAAGCTGGGTTGATCAAAACGCAGATCAGGTAATTTCAACTAATCGAGGTCCGCAAATAAAAACGTCCTTCAATAACCATGGAAGGTTGAAACACGTCAGTATGTGAGACTGGCGGTAGATTTGCCACGTTTTTCGAGGACTGGCTAAATACAATGGGATTGGCGTTTACTTCAAGCGCGTAAACTTGATTTAAAGAAATGTTATCACTGCTCGCGCAACGAATGTACGTGTAATTATATTAATGTGTTCAGATATTGCGGAAACGTTCTTCCTTACGCCCGGTATGTGTAGTCTAAAATGTTTTTGCCATTCGCTCTCTCAGCAATCAGTTAGTTCGGCCTAAATAGCGTACTGAGCAGCTATGTCATATATAACAGTTAAATACTTTTTGTTGCGGAGACCTAATATATATGCAAGTATGTATTAGGTGTTGCGAACCTAGTAACAAATTAGTTCAGTTGTGACCAGAAGGATAAGCCAAAGGCAGCATGAACGGAAAGTATAATCTCATGCACATTCGTTTCGTGCTTATTGGCGACTCATTAGTAGGAGCCGGTATTACGCCCTTTAACCACTATATATTTGGATAAAGAATGTGGGATAATAGGACGGTACATATGATGTTACCTTCACCATTGCAGGTTTACACATTCATCTAGGAGAATGTACCGTCCTATTATCCCACATTCTTTATCCAAATATATAGTGGTTAAAGGGCGTAATACCGGCTCCTACTGATGAGTCGCCAGTAAGCACGAAACGAATGTGCATGAGATTATACTTTCCGTTCATGCTGCCTTTGGCTTATCCTTCCGGTCACAACTGAACTAATTTGTTACTAGGTTCGCAACACGTAATACATACTAGCTATGTCATATGTTTGAATAAACAATGTTAGCCACTTTAACAATAATTGATTGCGCGGGTGGTGGTAACAATTCATTAAATCAAGTTTGCGAGCTTGAAATAAACACCAATCCCATTTTATTTTACCGGTCGTCGAACAACATACCGCGGCTGGCGGTAGTTTTGTTATGTTGTTCGGCGATTGGTTAAATAAACTGGGATTGGTGTTTACTTCAAGCTCGCAAACTTCATTTAAAGAAATGTTAGCCACTTTATCGTTGACCACATTAATTGTAATGAAGATTGTAGAGCTCAGCCAAGTGGTGTACAGGCTTTGCTTTAGAAATTGATGGCGCTAGTACACACTTGGCAGAATGGTCACTATTAATAATTTGGATATAAACATAAAGTTCATATAGGTTGATAGACTTCGACGTTGATTCAAACTCATAAGTGATATTAAGCCAGTATTGTTCGGTTTGCTATGGTGCGAAATCCACTTAGTTTCGCAGAAAATGCCGCATTATGAATAGTTCCGGTTTTGGTGGATGTAACATAAAAGTTCTTAGGTTATAGCCCCGGCTGAAAGGTGAGGCTTGATAAAGTTGTTCCTTCATAGCACTCCAGATTTTGTTTCCTGTGAAGAGACTGACTAGCCAAAACAGGTATTTCTGAAGGACTTTTACAATTTGCGTCCGTTTTATTACCTGAATATTGGGACACAGTACTGGCGACCAAATGAAGAACAATTCGAAAAGATTCTGGAATCCTCGAAAAAGAGGCAAACATCAACTGCCAACCAGAATATGGTCGATCTAAAGGCGAAGACATTTGTCAGGCTGCAAAATTGAGCCCCTCGTGACTAGGACTTTCGCTGTTTCAGAGTTTCGCGTGAATCCAGTACTAGAGAAGAACAAGTCGGATTGCAGTCAGGACGAGATTTTGTTGGTAATTTTTTTATCTTATGGTAAGTACCTTATTAACAAAATTTAACAACCGTCGTCCTTCTAGACTTCAAAGTGGTATGCCGACTACTAAAATTAATTGTCACTCTGGCGGTGGTGTGCGTCAAGTATGTCAGCTTTCCCCAATATTGTTTCATGTTTCAGTATATGTCATTATAAACAATACTATTCCGTACATTTAGAATGTAAGTGTTCAAGTTCTCTCAGACGGTAGATTAGTCGATCTTGACTATGTAGAAGATATCGTACCATTATTGGACAATCAATATTCTGCTCAGACCACTTTGAATAGATTATCAGATGTTACGTCTTTCGGCATGAATTTCACACCCTCCAAATATAAGATGCTACTGAAGAATCAGCCACTACTCAGTCTAAATCTGCGGTTGCGAAGCAAATATGTGGATCTAGTTGATAGGTTAACATATCATGGTTTCTGTACCGTTAACTTGGGCAAAATTTCTGATGAGTTGAGAATGATAATTACTAAAGCTAGAATAACTTTCTCTTACTTTCGCCAATTTATGGAGAAGCACGAATATCTCACTCTGCCTCAAAGTTCGTGTGTATGATGTATATTTACGTGCAATTCTCTTTTGCGATAGTAAAACTTGGCACCTTAGAATCGTAGATATTAGCCGTGTACAAGAGTTTGACCAACTGTATTTGAGAAGCGTAGCCCGTATACGTTTTAAACCAAAAATAAGAAAACCTAGAATTCGTAGACTTATTTTGATTTCGTCAACAAATGCTCCTCGTTAAACAAACAACTATAGCCGCATCAATTGCCCCGGTTTGGTCACGCTTTAAGCATGCCATTAATTTGATTAGAAAGTTAATTATAAATCACTCAACCTTTGGTCAAACAGGCATAAGAAAATGGGCAGATTATCACAGGTTTCAAACATTTATTCTCAAACAAAATTCAATTTTGTGATGAAAGACTAGTACGTCTACTCGTTCTCAGATGGCAACATTGCTAGAGGTCAAATCGTTTCAACATGTCATGGTAGGTAAGCAACAATTAAGTTACCTATACTTATTTACAGCGGCTAAATCCAGCTGTACGATAAGCCGGATTAATTTTTGAAAATTTTAGTCTTTTTGGACAATTGTATGAGCAGTGCCTTCATTAAAGCGCAAACGTTTATTCAATATTACACGTGTAGTTCCGAAACATTAAAATTGGTGCCAATTATTATTTTTACGGTGGCGTTTTCCTGGTGACTGTGTCATAAGGCTAACGAGCACTTACTACACAACCTCCACCTTTTTTCTTTTTAATGACAGCAGAATTGCAACGTGCCGGCTAAGGCCTGAGTTTGTATGCCAGGAGCTGCCAGAAGTTTCAATAGCGTTAGAAGCTCAATCTTGACGCCACACACGTGGCTTGGGCTAGTAAAGTATTCCGAAAACGAAATTGTTTCATAGTTTAAAAGAAAGTTATTTAATGTGCACAATTGTTAAATAAATGGACATGGTCAGTTACAAATAATGGAATCACACAGTTTGGGCACAAAATATTCATTTAATAAGTAAAAATGAATTTATTAGAAATACACATTTGTGTACGGAATAAAAAGGATTT
>JAQBSW010009939.1:0-26475 GCA_029291075.1 Eudiplozoon nipponicum | reverse complement strand
TAAGGCTTGAACTAAAATTTCCACGCCAATGAACACGTAATCACTTTATTAAAAATTCAAACGGCGAGCTGAAGAATCAAACGCTTTCATAATTAACTTAGTTGACAAAGAGAGTCTATTTAAGCGCATAAAATATTACCAGGAGATAAAAAAAGCGGAAATTTAAAAACAGAAATTGAAGTATGAACGAAAACAAGCATAGATTTGAATTGATTAGACAAAAGAAAATTGTGTATTCAGTGTCAAAGCCATAGCTATAACAAGCAAAGAAGCATCTTATGACTAACAAGAAAGTAAAACCAGAAAAGATTTGCAATAGATAATTTAAAAATTACAACCGGAATAGATAATGTTAAATTAGCTATAAATTAATATATATATATATATATATATATATAAATAATCTATAAATAAATTTCTAGTAGAATCATCTTCTTCACATTCGTTTCTTAGGTGGGCAGATTTATCTGGGATGTTCGATTATGTTTATGACGTGATACAGTGAAAACCGCAAGGAAGCCGCATTGCAGGTAGGACATTGCCCTAAAGCTGGTTTCACCATAACGTTGTTGTGTAGAGACTTAGTTTACCTCAATTCTGTGTGATATCCATGTAAACATACCCATAGTAACTGTGTCCTCCCCCTCATAAATCATTCTCCTTTAATAATGTGTTTGCCTAATTTATTACTTTTGTCGTTATTAAAACATTTTCTTGGTTTTCATTATGCTTGTGATGACAAATTCAATGCCATATCGCGCAGGGTTTCCAAGAACCATGATGCGCACATGGATTCCATCCTGGCAGATGGGCAGGTCCTATACTTACTATTTTGAATTTAGTTGACTTCAGCTGTTTCTGCCATATCAAAATCTGTCCACCTTGTTTCTAATGCCAATCTTGTGCTGGGTGAGAGAATAATGCTCTACTGGGCAACCGCACCAACACAGTTGATGGAGCCTTATTTGTTTGTCTAACAAGTAGCTCTTGTTGACAGATCCAAATATACGTCTACGTAATATCAGTGTTGTTTATTCGTTGTTGGTAACCTATATGCGCCATGCTTCTCAAGCAACTATGCTCGAATACATGTAAGCATCTAAAATCATCATCTATAAGAAGCCAAATCTCAGTAGAGTATAAAAAATTGTACGTACAGATACATTGCGCATACAACCTTTAAGGCAGAGTGAAATACTCACGTTTCGCCATAAATTGTGAAGGTTGGAGAAAATTACTCTAGCTTTCGCGATTTTCATACTCATTTCATCACTTATATTGCCTGAGTTGTTGGTATACTTGCCAAAGTAAGTAATCCTATCAACAATGCCCAGATCTTCACTCCGAATTAAAGAGGTTTTAACTTCAAGCTCGCAAACCTGATTTAAAGAATTAAATAAACGATGTACGCTTAACAGAAGACGCACAAACACGGTACTCTGCTGAAACAAATTGTTTCAATGACAAATACGCCAGCGCATAAATTAGCGAAATGGTTGGCCAATGATAGATCACTTATCTGAGTAAAGTTGTAAAGATTCCTATAAATTTGTATTCAAAAATAGAAAAATTGAACATTAATCTCATCGGATGTGTTCATTTTACACCAATGTTCCCAAATTTTAAACTGAGTGAAACGCACTTGGACAGGTTATTGTATTTATGTTGTTCAGACGTTCATTTCATTCTATTGGTCAACTATGCAGACAGAAATAAAGTCTAGGAATGGGTTCTGCCCTGGCACCCGTCATGACCGATATGCTTATGTGGATGTCGAAAAGAAGTAACTTTGATTTATTAAGTAAAGTAAAACTATAGAACTGCTATGTTGAAGATATATTTTTGGCCTGTGATAGCGGTGTGTATGTCGAATAACTACTCAATTAATTCAATGAATGACATCCGAATATTAGATTTACAATTGAAAATGAGGAGGTTGATGCTCTGGGATTTCATTGATGAGTTACTCAAACGTAGAACTGATGACACATTATGCAGATCAGTTTTCCATAAGAAAACATGCACAACGCAATATTTGCATTTCAATAACCACTGTCCATTGAAATGTAAAAAAGTATTACTTGAGACACTGTGTAATAGGACATTACGTATTTGTTCGCTAGACTGTTTGCAGACAGTTCGATATTGTACGTAACATTCATTATTAACGGTTATTAACCACACTTTATAGATAAGTATAAACCTATTGATATAATAAAATCCGCTGTAAAGATTTATACTGTTGATAAGAAACCTGTGTATATTCACTTACAATGCAAACGTATTTTTCAGCTGATTTAGTTACGATAAGATCCACCCCCAAACATACTTTACATAGCGTGAAGGATCATACTTAACTGCAATCTGCATGCAACGTTATCTGTAATTGAATTTTTTCTTGTAGACAATCATATGCAGGCAGATGCAGTAGAAAAGAGCATTCACACTTGTCGGATAAAATACCAACCTAGATGGTGTAGATTAAATATGGATTGGCATGTACGTCTTTAACCAAACATGTTATGTCCTGTAAAATTGTGAAATGCCAACAAAAAGCTTTTTGGTCTTGATAAAAGCTAGGTATGCTGGTATGCTTCCGTACTTGGAAGTGATTTCAATAAATCGACGTTGTTCAGAACTGTTCAAACAAAAACCATTTGTTCGTGCACTGTCATTACCATGGGTCTATCAGAGCCCCAAGTAAAATTGAGTCTAGTTACATTCTCTCTTTTTTAACATTTTGGACCAATAGATACATCTTTTTGTATTTTAATGTGGACTGTTTTTCGATCTAAGCATATATAGAATTTAAATGATTTTTATATCAAGACCTTAAAAGGTTATCCTTTAGCATTGGATATATATCGCAGTCAACCCAGATCAATTTTCTTGTTTTATTTCTGATAGTTTAAGGCTCCTAAAAATCACTGCTTTAAAGATACCAATGTCCATTCCATACGGTCAGTTTGAATTGAAATTAATGCGAGTAAGTGTACTTTCCGATAAAAAATCTTTCTTATTTTGGACACTTTTATTAATTTTATGTTCAGAAACGGTAGTTCTCACAATGACCCATTTTCAAGTGTTAATTGGAGTTAGCTAAACGGGTTAGCAAAGTTTATCATCCTGTCCTATCCGTGACTCAAAATGACAAATATGTCATCAAGAATCGTGTACACAAGTTTGGCTTTAGCATCGTCCTACCTAAGAGCAATGCACGAATATGTTTGCTATCGGAACCTAAAATTATTTCCCATTGGGATTTTTCTAAATTGTTTACACTATTCTTTTATCAATAAAAAATATGTAGAAGCCATACATTTATTCATCATCTGCATAATATATCTAGTTTAAATTTTGCTTCCTTCTAATATTAATGAGTGATCAACCTGGAATAGCCAAAATATCCAATGCTTTTGTTACCACAATATATTTTTGCACATGGTTACAACATCCAAGCTTTTTAATCTACCACTTTCATCTGCATCCTATTTATCAACAATCTCAACTAGATTATGGAAATTCATCAATGTATGATCTAGGAAGTAGGAGTATTTTCTCATTCTATGAAATACAAACTTTCACATTTTATGTGTTCGCAGGTGGTGGACCTGAAAAAATCCATAACGGGTTACTCGGCTTGTGCACCTTCAATACACATGAAACTTTGGGCGCGACCGTATTATAGAAGTACCACGAGTTTGACGCAAATCCTCACTAACAATCGCGTTATTTATCAATAATTTCACTTTCTCTTGGAATTTATCTGTCTTCTTTATTTATTTTACTGTAAACTTTTGTTTTCAAACATAAAAAAAATGTTTCGTTATCAATTCTAAGTTGAGATAATTGACAACATATTTTAGTTCACGTTCTTTAGCATCCAATTTTAACATAATCGTTACTATGTCAAAATCAAATCTAATCTTATATTTATCTGAAAGCAATTGCGCTGTTTTAATTGCCTCAGCGTATGGATTTATTGGAGTAACAGGGGTTCAGAAATCATTGTAATTCTCAATTTCGGTGAACTATAGCATAAATTGATATCCATCAGGTTGGTACCATGTACCGACTCGGAAACCATAGTGTTAGTATCATGTACCTTTTCGGTACAATAATGTTGGTATCGGTTACTAACAAAACAGCCATAGTGTTAGTATCCTTTACAAACTCGGTATATATATTATATAGTGTGAGTTAGCGTTGACGTCGCATTGTCGTAGACTTTATATGATGTTAATGGTTAAAGGGCGTTATACCGGCTCCTACTGCTGAGTCGCCAGTAAGCACGAAACGAATGTGTATGAGATTAGACTTTCCGTTCATGCTGCCTTTGGTTTATCATTCTGGTCACAACTGAACTAATTTGTTACTAGGTTCGCAACATCTTATTTACTCAATATGTTTAAATGTTGCCCATATTTAAAAGACATACAATAAATATTTAAATTAAAGTATTTTAAATCTGAAATATATAGAACTAACACCGAGTGTTAAGTAGGCATTAATAAACGAAAAATGAGCCACTTCCTTTTTATTATTCTTACTTTATATGGTGGTGAGTTCAAGTAAGTAAAATATGATAAAAGGAATATTTCAAGGTCATGATTGTACCTGACTCTAAATCAGGCAGATAAGTATAGTTATTAGCATCGAAATACATTATACGAAACATTTTAAAACAAACACTTACTCTTCTCATTTTTATGTTTAACCTTTTTAAATTTCTTTATTACTAGCCTTGTCATTGAATTCTTCCATTCAATTAGAGTCCATTGTATGCAATATCAAGAGCAAAAAACATCTTATTCTAGTCTTTTCTCTAATGAACCCCTTACTCTATTGCCCAATTTATTTTGATGTTCGCATATTAAATGCTTAGACCTGAATACCAACCAAGAATTATTTAATATAGAAATACTTTAATCCATTAGATCCTAAAGACTTTTGTTAGCAGAAACATGTAAAAACTAAAGGAAAAGAGCCAGAAAAACTTAGGTCTGCAAGATATTGCCCTCATTCATCCGCCCAGTAGGCAATCAACAGATAACCTAAACCATCCTCCCTGTGTGACAGTCGATACAGTTGAGAATATTTTCACAAATATTATCCATGGTTACGTCTGGTTTGTGAAAGAATAAGCCGTCTGCTTCAAATGGAGTTTTTTTGACTGATGATGATGACTGATAAGCACTATCTATTCGGATATTATATTTCGAGCGTCGCTAGCCATCAACCGAAACTTAAAATCCGAGTCTAGAAAGCTTGTTCAAATTCCGTCATAACTTATTTAACGCCGTGCTAAATGTATAGAAATCCGAACCCGGAGCCCAACATTATACTTGATAATTGTATATCATTAGTACCGATAAGGTTTCTGCCACAGTTTTCAGTAAACTATCTACGACTCGTCGATAATCAGGCCAGAAATTTATATAGCTATGAGCCAACTGACATTTAATATACATCCTAGCTAATGAATGGTCTGGAAAAATTTAACATTTATCATACCATTTAACAACATCATCGCCTTTAAACGACATCCTGAGCGTATGAAAGAGAATTGTTCATAACGGCAACGATTTTAAAAAAATAAACAAAAATATAGAAATCGGATGTCATAAATGGACACCACGGCTAGTGACAAAGTTAAGCGATAACTCTTTGTAGACTCTAACACGGACCATCAATATAGCAACTATCCAAGTTTCATAACAGAAGCTCACTCTAAACACATAAATAAGTTAAATGGCGGAAAAGTGATTAAAAGTTTCAAGAAGATCTCCAAATGAGATTTCAAATGATCAAGGAATATGCTGCCAAGGCTAGAAACACTAATAAAATATTCAGTTTTGTTACCAACATTCGCTCATAGTGACGAAAATGATTATTAACAAATCTATTAAGGCTAGCGATTCTAGACTATTTCCAGTCGTATTTCTATTGAAAACATTAGCAGGATTTTCAATAGTTTTTATAGTAATTATTAAACCTTAAAATGTAGTTTTCCCACTATGGAATTTATCTTAAAAGGGATAGTTGTGTAAACAAATGTCTAAGCTTAGTTAACTCTCTGATGAACAACAGACAACATTTTTTTCTGAAAAATATAAAATATTCGTGCCCGCCAGTTCCATTCAGCTACTATTCAATATACCAGCGCCTTCACGTCTAGCTAAGAAACACTGATTTTGCTGACTAAAAGGATGCGTACGAATTCGTATCACTTGATAAATGGGGTGGATTCAATGCCGCGTTTGGCGACAAGTGTGATAGAACCACATTTCGGTTGAGAAAAGAAGAATTCAACCGATCAAGACAAAACAAAATCAGAGATGATGAATCAGATCTTTGTGTAGCACTGCCCGTGTACAACTATTACGCATTACGCAAAACGCAACTTATTGAACCAATAAACTTGTACACACCGCAACAAAATTTCAAAAATTAAATGGGGTCGATGTTTTGTACCACTGAAGAGGCGGATCAGCACTTTCCTGAACCAACATTAATATTCGCCATTCTGTGAACTCAATCACACTGCACCATTCTTAAAACAACCAAGCAAAACTAACAGCAGCACGAATTTGTAGGAATCTTGTGACAATGAGAGTTCAATTGAGAGAGTTGATTAAATTTTCTTCAGAGATGTATTCTCGATTGAACTCATTGTACGGAAGACCATTTTCCTTTAGAATACGTTATCCTATATCATGAGTTTATCACAGCTTTTCTTGGCTGCCTCAATTAGCTCCAAGTTTAAGAAAATAGATTATTTGCTCTGAGAAATTTATTTTACTTAAAAATTTAATCATATTATATACAACATTGATGGATAAATCAGGTATAATTTTATGTTTACCTTGAATCTGTAAAATCAATTCAATTACATTCAATCGACATTTTTTGTCAACGCATTTTTAAAGTGATATGAAGTTGGATTTAACGATAAAGAACAGAATTTTTACTTTGACTTTTGGCAAACACTATCATCCAGAAAGAAATCTATTTCAAACATGAAAGCGATAATTTAAAAATAATACTTTGCTGTTCTGGAAAAGTTCATATAACCTAAATATTCAATTGTCACGCGAAGAATATATTTAGCTCAGTGTCAAGATCCCGATCTGTCTGCATCAAGTTCATTTGTCAGTGCACAAAAAACCAAAACACTATGAAAATGTACATGGGGCAAATGAAAATAATTATCAGCATTAACTTCCTCAAGACTTCTAAAATTACACAGATTTTTTAAGACAATAAAATAACGAAAACTCAGAATGCACCAAATAGACGTAAAAATACCTTAACAGAATTGTACTCTACTGCAGCTTCGTTTTCTGTTTCACTTTCGCCAATGGCAAAGCAACTACGTACGCCAATGGGACAAGACTTTCCGTCTAAAGGAGACGACAAATCATTAGTGTCCGCAAACAGCAGGTTATGGGGACTGCATCCATGGAATTCTTCTGTGCAGGCATCCTTGCGAAGAACAAACAGCTCTGGCTGAATAGCTTCATCCACCTTTAACACAATAATAGTTGTGTTATGGTTAAGAAAAAATCAATAATTGTGCATAAAGACAAAATAATTATCTACTTACATATGTCAGTATAAACTAAGAATTGTATAGTGTAGAAAAGGCAATTCATCCAGTACACTGGCCAGAATTTGCCGCGGATGAATTGCCTTTTCTACACTATACAATTCTTAGTTTATACTGACATATGTAAGTAATTATAAGGTCAGGTGTTTATATCAAGACCGCAACCTTGATTATAATAATTGTTATCACCACCCGCGCAACCAATGTTCGTTTAAAATAATTATCTGTTTTTAAACAATGCAAATCTGATATAATAAAATAGAGGGCTACATACGAGCATGAAGCAATTTGATTTAATGATCTAGGTGTCTCTCCAAAACCCCTCCATGATCAGGAAAGATGGCTGCAACTCCACTATGACTATGATGACAAGTACTCTGCTCCGCAACTAAGGAGTTCAAATATGTTAGTATAGCAAAAAATGGCAGACGAAACAAAATGTATAATTATTGCTTTCATCTCATTTGTATCGGAAAGGCTTATATCAACGTTCATAACACGACATGCTAGAGTCGAGACAGTCAGTGAACTAAAACCTTTTAATATGTATTAATTATCATTATGGGCACAGTTTACACAGAAACACCGCAATAACATTAACATACTGCTGAGTACAACAATCAATGTGGGGGGAAACTAAGGTCACCTTAGATCAGTAGAATAATAATAAAACGTGGCAATATAAAATAAAACAAAAAGGAAGCCACAGGAATATTATATTAATAGACAATTTAAAGGAGAAAAGTTATAGAAGTCCGAAAAATGCATTAAAATTATGCACGTATAAACAAAGGCAGCATATAAGCATGTCATGCCTTCAGTTTCAGATTTGTGTAAATTTGATATATTTGTATAATTATAAAATTACCATTAAACTTGAAACACATTGAGACATGCATATGAAAGTCAACAAAATGCAGGCAGTTGCATTCAAAATGTATGAAAAATGAAAGGACAGATAAGAGCATAATTATAACAATTGCGTACTAGGCACTTGTCGTAACTAATTGGATCGTGTTAGACCACAGCGGCATACTGAAGAAAGCTCGACCAATAGGCTTAATCCCATTGGCGCAAGCGTTTAACACTAATAGGCTTATGAGGAACTCTTCACGTACTGTGCACGGCAAATTCTGGACAGTGCTGGAAGTATTCCCAATAAGGGCGAAACCGATCAATCGCCTTTGCTACATTATACAATGCTAAGCTTATACGGACAAATGTATGCACATAATGAGACGTGCTTAAATTAAGATCGCAACCTTGGTTTAAATAATTCTTAGCACCGCCTGTGCAACCAATGTTCGTTTTACTGCCTTAAAAAATTGCTATGAACGACAAAACAACTTTCGGCAGCGCAGCTTCTTTGGATATTAAATTTTCTCCACTTTTTATCGACGAAACATCGCGTGGTGCTGACGTTTCGATCTTTAGTTCAAGAGGGCGTCCACAGAACACGTTCAATCGTCACAAATAGGGTAGCACAGAACAACGCACAATTAACTTTCTTCTTCAACCTATTATCCTTTTTTCAACATTAATACAACTTATTACTAACTAAATCTAGCATTCATTTAACACATACGCATACATATCTATACATGCAAATTAAGCTATAAAGATACATACCACAATATCCTCTAACATTTAGATTCACTAGTTTACCACGAATATTGCATAGAAACAGGCAAAATATATACGGTAACTGAAATTATTATAATCAAGGTTGCGGTCTTGATATAAACACCTGACTCATTAATTACTTACATATGTCAGTATAAACTAAGAATTGTATAGTGTAGAAAGGCAATTCATCCAGTAGACCGGTTTCGTCCTTATTGGGAACTCATCAAGTACTGGCCATAATAATTTTATTTTAAGTAAGATTTTTATCTAAATATCAACACCACCGACTAAGTTTCAGCGTTGGATTTTAAATCAAATGAATAACGTATAGCCAAATTCACAAAAGACATAAAACATTTGAAATTCAAAGGATTATAATACAATGCAAACTCACAGCTTCAATGAAAGTCTGGGCCTCAAACTCGTCTTCTGATGTGACGAGTAGAATCAATCTTGACGTGATGGTCAGATAGGTATGCTTTAATAGTATTATCAAATTAAACAAAGACACAACAACATTTAAAGTAGTTATCTGAATTCTAATCATATCAAAGCTAAAAAGCATAAACAATCACTGTATAAATAAACATTCGATTATTGTGCGGGTGGTGATAACAATTATTTAAATAAAGTTTGTGATCTTTATATAATCAACAATCCCATTATGTATACACATTTGTCAGTATTAACTATGAATGGTATAATGCAGAAAAGGCATATTATCCAGAGGACCGTTTTCCGCCATATCGGGAATTCTTTAGGCCCTACCAGTGGAAAAATTCTGGACGGTATTTTAAGAGATATCAAATAAGAACGACACCAGTCTACTGGATGATCTTCGTTTTCCACACTGTGAAATACTTAGTTTATGGTGGCAAATTTAAACATGTAATGGAATTGGCTTTTGTATCAAGATCGTAACCTTGATTTCAATAAATAATCATTAATTGGAATAATAATCAGTCTAAAATTAGTTTTATATTTTGTTTCTTCACAGCTGAATAAGCCTGAAAATCATAATTCTGTCGAATTTATATGAATGCAATGTCGCACGTTCCTGATGAGGAGGGTACAACTTTGTTAGTGCGGTCAGTTTGATATGAGAAATTCTAATGATAAGAAAGCATCACCAGGGTAACTGAATAAGAATAAAACACAAAACATATCACCAATGGCAAAGTGTTGTCACCAATAAGATACTGCATGTTAGTGAGTACTAGCATATATGGAATTGTGTGCTTCTGAACCCGTCCTTACACTCATTGTCCGGAATTTTTTTGAATAAGGGTTTTCAAAATATTCCGGAACTTAATTCCAGTCCTATCTTCAGGGTTTACACCATACCCACAGAGGAAACAATTTGTGGCAAATGTAATATCCTCATTCAAGACAGATCTAGTCATATTTATTCTACTTACTAAATTATTTTTCTTGTCTGAATGAAATGCTCCATGTTTAAAATCCCAGTTGTCCCAATTCTGACAACAAGAACGATAACACACGACTTGATGAAATGCATTATCTATCTCATATTATATATATATATATATATATATATATATATATATATATATTGTCTGTATAAACTAAACATTGCATATGATGGCAAAGGCAGTTCATCAAGCAGACTGATTTCGTTCTCATTTTGAACTTGACAAGAAAATGTGTATATGCGAGAATGATCTGCATAGAGGACAGGCGTATAGTGAATGGACAATCTAGCAACTTTACGTAACATAACTTACTTTATTTTGGTATAAATAGATTGAGAAATGCAAATTGACATTACTGGCGAATTAATATTTCGTGTGATTAAATATTTAGAGCAAAAATGACTTCATATATTGATTTTCTTGATTTGGTGGCTACAAATGCTAATTAGACCGATTGAGGTTGCAGTGGAAAATGGATCTTTCTTCAATTAATGAATTTTGTCTTTCAGTTTTAACAATTTCAGTTTTATTTTATACATATAATTAAGACTAAATATTTGCTTCTGCTTTTTATAATATTGTGATTTGGCGTCTGATCCTTTCTTCATTATAGATTGCACTGAAAAGAACTTAATAAAAGTAATGCGAACGAAAGAACTTTCTTGAAAGTAAGCATGATACAATGCGACTGAATCACTGGCGAAGATATCCTAAGATAAGCGTCTTTATGGCAGAGGCGAAGTGGCGTTCATTGACGGAAACGACAATACAACACGATAGGCTAGCAAAATGGATTACTCAAATACATACAAAGAGCAATTCTTGTACTGAAAGTCATAGAAAAAGCACAAACATTTGGTACAACTATTTGGTCAATGATAAAAGGATGCTATTGACCTAATTAATCTACTGATCCCAAACAACCACCTTAGGATCAAATTATTTCAAATATGATCAGAAGGATAAACCAAAGGCAGCATGAAAGGAAAGTATAATCTCGTGCCTATTCGTTTCTTGTTTACTGAAAACTCATAAATAGGAGCCGGTGTTACGCTCTTTTTTACCCAGTATATATGTGGCAAAGGAATGTGGCAAAATAGGATGGCACACTGCTGATGAGTCGCCAGTAGGCATGAAACGAATGTGCACATGAGATTATACGTTCCGTTCATGCTATCTTTGGTCTATCCTTTCGTCATAATTTAACTAATTTGTTACTGGGTGCGTAACACCTAATATACAATTGCATATATATTAGTTCTCCGTCCCAAACAGTATCAAATCACCTTAGGATGTTTATATATTCAGAACAGAATTTAACCACGAGAAGTCAAATCAAGTCGCACAAAAAATTGAGAAAAGCCAAATAACTTAACGGTGACTAAACTGTTCGGTATATACTTCTTGGAAACTATTTATGGATTTTGTACAAAAGTCACACCTACGTGTTTCCCCAGTTAGTAGATAAGGTTATTTGTAGGCCACGCCAAATGAAGGAACACAGTCATTTATCAAAGGACCCTTATCTTAAAATCTATAAGTTACCTAGACGTTCCTGCTTTTCAAACAGTGAATGATCCCGTGGATCATGATAAAAATTATTTATCTTAAGTTTTCAAGTATGATATCAAATTTAATCCTATTTTATTTAGCGAGTCGCATAATACATCAAAACCACCGTCAAAAGTACGACCGCAAACTGGCTAAGCATTATGATTTTATCCCTCGTTGTCAGATTGCCATCGTGTCTTGATTTTAGCTATGGATGAAAAAATTGCAAAACTGGTTTAATCGAAATTACCTGATCTGCGTTTTGACTAACGCGATACTGATTCCAGTTTTTTACTTTATCCAAATTATTTCGTCTGCCGTTGTCGGTCGCATTCTCACCAGTTTTACAAAACATACTAATGAAACGTGCTCCATAAGTTTGTTTTGTAAAACTGGTGAGGTTAGATCAATTAAAGAAGGCGGCCGACCTCGGCAGACAAAATATTTTGAATAAAGTAAACAACTGGACATAGTATCGCGTTAGTCATAACGCAGATAAGTTAACAGCCAAGGATGTTTGAAACGTGTCAGAAAACACGATTAACTGTAGTTTTCTTATGCTATGCAAATAGTTAAATCAAATGTGGTTAACGTCCATTTTAAATCTGCAAACATTATTCGAATATTTTTAATCGCCACTCAAACAAATAGTGATTCTTAACTCATTCGAATTTTGAGTCTAACTCGCAACCCTGGCCACTAACAACTGGCAAAACAATGAAGACAAAACGTTCGCCATGTAGATGGATTCTCTTTCAAGCTTTGATAGCTTTAATTGTGAATATTATGACAAAAGTAATGTATTAATTCAGTTGTCTTTGGCAGCTACATTCCCAGTATAATACCAGTAATGTATTTATTGTGCGCATGCTATATACCGCCAAGTTTGCTGAATAAACAAAATGAATGAAGTTATTGCTCAGAGGACCTATACTTGAAATTATAATAGTCCAAATGTCAATCCGTCTAATAAGTCATAGTTACGCCTTCATTTTTAACCTCCACATTGATGTGAGCCTCACATTTTGTACAGGTTGCCACTTATTAGTTTTTAGAAATAGAGACTAACATGCCCTAACGAGAAATTTTTATTTAAACTTAGATATCTTATCCATGGATCATACGGAGAGCGGCTGTATTTATTCAATTAGCTTGGTGATCCAGATATCTGATAAAGCACAATTAAAAGCATGAATTAATGCAAATACAGAGAAGCGCAATAAAAAAAACTTTTCAAAACGTTCTGCCTAATGTGCAATGATCCAAATCCTAGATAACAAAATATTGTGTGTGTTTTCGTGCGTGTATTTTCGTGTATGCGTTCAGAACGCTAAACAACATAAAGCTTCGCAAGCATACCCGTAGATTCAAATTTTGATTGGCAACCAATTTAAGATGGTAGGCATAGAGGTGATTGAATAAAAATTAAATCTTTTATTTATGCAGATCTGGAATTAAGTATAAATACAGGTAGGAATATTACTAAAGCCAAGGTTCCGAGCTTGGTATAAACACCAATTCCATAATAAAAGCACTTATCAGTATAAATTAGGCATTGCATAAGATGGCAAAGTAAATCCATCCAGTAGACCGATTTCGTCCTAATTGGGATTTCTACAAGTATCGTCCATAATTTTGCTGTTGGCAGGGTCCGAATCAAAGCACATTTACTTCGCAGTCCGTAATTACATCCACGGTGCCACCTTGCAGTGCACTACACAAAATTTTCAGCTATATACTTACATTTTATATGGTTTGTCTTTCCTGTGACATCATTTTAGACGTACAATTCCAATTACCACACCAAATTTGTCAATATATAATGGACATATCGCTACCTCGGGTAGTGGCTTTGCATTGAAGAAATATGCAAGTAGACATTCACTGATTGCACGGGCGGTAATAAAACTTATTTAGATCAAGGTTGCGATCTGTATATAAAACACCAGTACCAATATATACATTAATTTGTCAATATAAACTAAGAATTGTAAAATGAAGAAATGGCGACCCATCCAGTAGATCATATTCGTCCTTATTGGGAGTTCTTCACGAAGGGCCTTGAATTTGCTGCGGACAGAGCTCGAATACAGGCAAACCTGCTTTGGAATCAAGATCGCAAACAATGTTCATTTAATTACATAAACATTTTATTCTATAATACTTCCGCAAGTAGCGTATTTTATCTCATATAATAACAGATATTTGAGGATTAGTTGGAACTTTAGGTTGAAATGAATTTCGCATAGACTCCACGAAAAGTAAAGGCCAGCAAAGAAAACTTAGTATATAACTGAAAATTGTGGGTACGTGCGGCAAGGTAGCTCAGAATTCAGAGCATAAGATTCCGAAGAATACGTGCCAAGATTCGAGTACTGTCCACAGCAAATTCTTGACATTATGTGAAGAGTTCCCAATAAGCACGGAAACGGTCTACTGGATGAATTGCGTTTTCTACATTATACAATACTTAGTTTATACTGGTAAATTTATGTATATAATGAGACAGGTGTTTATATCAAGATCGCAACCTGGATTAAAATAAATCAAAAAGTAGACCGGTTTCGTCCTTGTCAAGAACTTCTCAGGTACTGTTTAGACTTTTTCCACAGACGGGGCTTTGACCGAGGCAAGTTTTCTCCGGAGGCTGCGACTATGCACTGCGTCATCCCGTCGCACACTGCACACAATTTTTAGTAATGTACTAAATTACGATTTCGGTCAGCCTTTCCTTGAGGTGGAGCCTACGTTTCCTCTCTTTAGAATAAAATTTCTAACTATCCATTGAATTAATTGACTTTCCTGCCTTATACACAGCTTAGTTTATACTGGCAAACGTATATATAATTGGATTGGGGTGTATATCAATCTCGCGACCCTGATTTAATTAATTGGTATCACAATTCATGAATGCTTAATCAGGAACAGTGTTACAAACAAAAAGGATGTTATTTCAATAGGTTTAAATAAAATTTAGCATTCAAGTCCACGCTCAGACAGGTAGTTCTTTATATTTTATTCATAAAATGGTACGAATTCCATACTTAAGCTAAACTGTAAGGAAGGAAGGCAGTATATTACGAACGCTCGTTAATAGAAACAGACAGGGAGAGTTTTACGGCGAAATTTCAAAAGACACATATTGAGGTCTTCAGAATGGTTGCTATTCTTTAAAATAAAAATGTTGACATCCAATAGAGGCTCGGCAAATATGTTATATGGTGACTGTCTTTGGAGATCCTTTACATTATTTAAATATTCCTATGTGCAAAAAAACAAAGAAATTTTATCAGATACAAGAAATCGCAATCGAAACATTTCAGACGTAGCATTCAAAATAATTACTAAATGCAATAACAAAAGGGAGCTAGCCACATACGAAGCCTTATGGATAAACAAATTGCAGCCGGTTTTATGCAAACAGAAGAAGCATGTTCAAGCATTGAGCTTCAACTGGATGAGACGCACGCAATTGATTTGTATCCGTTTTTTCAAACTCTCTCTATGTTTACATATTTCTATCTTGTTTTGCCTTCCAATTTATATATAAAGATATATTCATTAGTAGATACTTGAGGAGATAATGAGACAGAAAAGTTTCTTGTATCTGATAAAATAGGAAGGGTACAATGAATTTTATTAAAGCTCGCAATTCAAAAAAATTCACAATGCTTTTCCTATGTGAAAAGACAAAAAAGAAATTCTATCAGATTGAAGAACTGTTCCTCTTCTTTTTCCTAAAGCATCTTCAAATAAACATATATATATATATATATATATATATATATATATATATATATATATATATATATATATATATATATATATATCGAAAGACAGAAAGAACATAAATTGTATGAAATTGTATGACATTGGGGAACGATCAATCATTCAGCTGCATCATTTCCAGTCCAGCATAAATGTCCAAACAGGTTATTCAAGCTTGCATAAATCTGGCTATCGTTTGCTTATTCACATAGCTTCATATATTGCTAACTAGTATATGGCATTTTATTTAGTAAATATATTAAAATCCATATCTACAGAACATACGTACGAGATTTCACCGATTTGTTGCGCAATTGCGTACAAGAATTCATCATTTGATTTGACACAGGCATTTAAATTAAAATGTTCTTTCATTCAGGTTATTAACTATCTAGTTGATCGGCATACATAATTTGATTGGCAATTTATAAAATTATGGTCTTGAACCATTAACATTTCAGGACTGGCGGTGAACGGGCACTAGCTTGTCAGCTCAGTAATAGTAACAAGAACCTTGTCGGATCTAAATGGATACAACCATCATCCCGTTAAATTTAAAGCCTCGAATTCTACCTTATTACGCAGTAACACGTTAGGAAGTGACTGAATGAGAGCAAGTGTTCTAGATCCAAATGGCAGGTTTCGGCTGTTGAATGGAAATTTTGCTACTGATGTCCGGGAAGATAGTGCTCGTCAGCCTTGTTTGGCAGACTATCTAAGAGAAGGAAAACTCCGAACACAAACCATCCACGCGATTGCAAGTAAATTTGTTGTGATATCCTCTATTGTGACCATGAAGGTATCATCAACATATCCCAGATATAATTACCTGAACATTGGCTGCACGAGCGGTAATAAAAATTTCTATAATCAAGGTTTCGATCTTTATATAAACACCTGGCTCATTATGTACAAACATTTGAATGTGTGTAATTATATAAATGTCATAACCACTTCCCCATCTAATGTGGTGTCCGTTAATTAATGACAGATTTAGGATGGTTAACTGGAAATTTGTGCATAAATGGATTCCATATGAGCTCCACCAAAAAGAAAAAGACTAAACGAATTTCATTAGTTAGTATTTGACTGAAAATTGTGTATAGTGTGCAGCAGGGTGGCTCAGTGGTTAGAGCACCAGATTCCGAAGCAGACGTGCCCAGGTTCGACCCTGTCCGCGGCAAATTCTGGACAGTACATGATGAATTCCCAATAAAGATGAAACCGGTCTACTGTATGAATTGCCTTTTCTTCGCTACATAATTCTTAGTTTAAACTGACAAATGTATTTACTTAATGAGGCAGGTGTTTATATCAAGCTCGCAACCTTGATTATAGAAAATGTTATCACCAATGTTAGTTTAATTAATTCAGCCAGTAGACCGGTTTTGTACTTATTGAGATCTCATCACGTATTTTCAGTGGTTAGAGCACCAGATTACGAAGCAGACGTGCCCAGTTTCGAACCCTGACCGCGGAAAATTCTGGACAGTGCGGGATGAATTCTCAATAAGGACGACTCCTTTACTGGATGAATTTCATTTTTACCATTATACAATACTTAGTTTATACCGAAAAATGGATGTACATAATGGATCAGGTTCTAATATCAAGATCGCAACCTTGATTATAGCAATACCCCAGAAATTTATGGCTGCATTTCTAAATACATGGTTGTAGTTTTAATGTATCTAGAGAGAAAATATAGATTATTAAAGGTATCCAATCCGTACCTAAGCTAAGCTGAAAGGAAGGAATAACAGTATATCTCAGTGTGATGGAAATCTGTAAATGAAAATCGGCACGGAAAATTATAATGCAAAATTTAAATAGACACACATTAAGGAATAAATTACGCACGCTCTAGATGATATTTCATTGAAATACAGAACCATTTACAATAAATATGACTTTCAAGAAAAATTTCTATGATATCGTGTGAATCACATTAAAACAAAGTGTGAAAAACTAAGTTAAGAAAATGAAATATCATAGCTGCTGGTCAGGCAGATGAAAGTAAAAAGGATCGATAATTTAAGACATTAATATACAGCAATAATTTCTAAATGGCAACTAAGTTTAATAAATATTTTACTTCGCAGTTGAATTTTAATTGTGTGTGTGTTTATTTACGCCTTTTATTTCGAGCATTCATGATTCAATTTAAGCTCGGATGCATTAAGCAAATTTGACAGAAATTGGTTGAGTCTAACTTGAGTAGAACTGATCAAAAGTCAAGTATTGAAAATGCTTAAGAAGAAGCACACCAATGAATAAGCAAAAACTACAAACATTCTGTCATGATGTCAGTACACTCACCCGAGTATTGATCTCTTTACATGATAGACAAGAAAGATTAATAGGTAACTGTTGGTAATCTTCACTCACTGTAAAGAATCAATAATTTTAAATAACTTTAACGAAGAAAAATGTAGATCTGTTGCCTCTCGTTTTAGAAATGAATATATCTTATTAACAGGTTGTGGTAAGTACTATTAATAATCATTCTTTGGCCTACTTAATATTTTTTACCAGTCAACAATTTAAAAGAATAATTGACCACATTATGAGTAATGTTGCTCAACTTATCTTTCTTACGTCTTGGTCATATCTATACAATTAAACAATCATTGATTGCGCCTGTGATTAAAATACTTCGAATCAAGTTCGCGAGCTGCATATAAATACTAATCCAAGTTTATTTAATCGGTCACACAACATAGCAATATCACTGTTATGCTTCTGTTAAGTTTGTGTTTATAAACAAAATTCAGGATATGTGTTAAAAATAAGATTTTAATATATTTTGACAAGAAATAATTGTTTTAAAACATTCGGATTGAGAAAAGAATATACCTTCTAGTTCAGACGATAGACCAAAACATATTGTGAATTCTATTAACATCAGAGTTGATATTGTAATAGGAATTTTTAGTTAGAGTTCTAAATACAAAATGTACATTTATTAATGAGAAATTAACGAATGAACGACATATCTATACATGTAGATGTATACAAAAACTTTGTACCATTACAGCTAGACATTTTTGTTGCTTTTATTATTATTATTAGTAGTAGTAGTAGAAGTAGTAGTATTGGCTTAACCCAACAATCGATGCTCATGCAACTCAAACTTGAAGGAATCTTAGTTTTATTTAAAAACAAACATTTTTTGTTAAAAGTCATTAACTAGAATATTGCTTCTATTCAGAAGAAGAGAGGAACACCAATGAAGCCAGAAAAACTGTCTAATCCTAATCCAGTAGAAAGCCATTCACTTTTATCATATCATGTACCTTCGCGATTTCAATCAGCAAATTAAATTGAAAGAAATGTTTGGAGACACGTTTGCATGCTTTCCACAGATTTGCATTTAGAAATCTATAAAGTTTAGTTCATTTACTATGATTATTAGTAGCCTCAATTAAAAAGCATTTTTATAATACTGCATATAAATTGTGCAGCCGAAATTTACAGTACAATGTATGAGACAACTCGATGTGAGTGCCGCATATCTCATTTTTCTTTGCATAAATGCGCTGCAGTTTAATCCTAGCTAGTCAATTTGCCGTCAAACTCTGATGATGATTATTTGAGGTCGAAACGCGTCAGTACGTGTGACTGGATGTGGTTTGGCTATGTTGTTCGACAACTGGTTAAATACAATGGGATTGGTGTTTAATTCAAGCTCGCAAACTTGATTTAAATAGTTGTTACCACCATCCGTGCAATCAATTATTGTTAAATTGAATTGCCTATATATGTATATGTGGCGAAATCTGCATACAGTTAATGTTCGTGACTGCATAGAAATTGTGCAGCCGACATTTCCAATCAAGTTCAATGTATGTGAGATTGCTAGAAATGAGAGCCGCATATCTAACATTAATTTCCATATATATTCAATTCGGTTTGATCCTCGATAGTCAGTTTGCCGTCTTACTCTGATGATGATCACGGAAGGTCGAAACGCGTCAGTGCGTTGCGACTGGCGGTAGTTTTGTTATGTTGTTCGACGACTGCTTAAATACAACGGAATTGGTGTTTAAGTTAAGCTCGCAAACTTGATTTAAAGAATTGTTACCACGACCCGTGCAATTTATTTTTGTTTAAAAAGCTAATGTTTTCACCAGCTCACCTCGTAACTGAAATTCTTCATATGTTATTAACAAAACGTTTGATGAATGCCAATACCAAGGAGAAACATTCTAAAACCGCACATAAATGGTGCTTATTTATCATAATGCAATAACTGCTTAAAGCTTCACATAGAAAGAACAAGGTAACTACTGATTAAGCGAATTTTGTGTTATTTTAAACTGAACAAAGATAGCAATGTGGACTACTCTCTGCAACAGCCGAATTATTTAAAAATCACACTTCAATCCAAACAGAATACTATGTTAGATACTGTTTGTGGTGGAGAACTAATATATATGCAATTGTGTATTAGGTGTTGCGCACCTAGTAACAAATTAGTTCAATTGTGACCAGAAGAATAAACCAAAGACAGCATGAACGGAAAGTATAATCTCGTGCACATTCGTTTCGTGCTTACTGGCGACTCATCATTAGGAGCCGGTATTACGCCTATTATCTACTATATATTTGGTTGAGGAATGTGGGAAAATTGGACCGTACAATATCGTAGACGTAAATGTAAACCTGCAGTAGTGAAGCTAACATCATATAAATAAACGACAATGCGACTTCAAAGCTAACTCAATACATATATTATATACCGAGTCTGTAAAGAGTTCCAACACTATGGCTATTTTGTCAGTACCCGTTACCAACATTATTGTACTGAAAAGGTGCATGGTACTATCACTATGGTTGTCGAGTCAGTACAGGTTACCAACACAATGGATTTCAATGTGTGCTAAATGTTGACCGAATTGGAGAATTAGAACTACTTCTGCACACCTGTTACTCCAGTAAATCAATGCATTCTAGCCTTGATCGATACCAGTCATCACATTTAGCAGTAACCATGGCATCATTCAATTAAATATATAGTAGTTAGATGTTGTTTGTGGCGGAGAACTAATATATATGAAATCATGCATTGGATTTTGCGCACTTAGTAACAAAGTAGTTCAAATATGAGCAGTAGGATAACTAAAAAGTCAACATGAATAGTAAGTATAATATCGTGCATATTCGTTTTGTGCTTACTGGCGAAAAATCAATAGAAGCCGGTATTACACCCTTTACCCAGTATATATTTTGTTGAGTAATGTGTAAAAATAGGACAGTACAATCTCGTATCCGAATGTATAAGCCTGCAGTAGTGGCCTTTTAGTCACTACCATAGAAGAGCCTTTGAGACGCCAGGCTTGTAAATACCATATACGGAATGATTATTTATCATAGAACAATTAAAATGCTCAGCAATACCTCTTAAACTAAATGTCTTAAGTTCTTCGGTTTCCTCGCACATATTGCTGTTAAAATACAATTTATTACAGATTACTGTTTTTAAATCAATTCCATTGCATTTAACCAGTCCAATAACATAGAAAAAAACTACCGCCCATCAAGTCATACATAGACAATTAATGTCCGGTGGGATGAACAGTTGATTGATGAAGATTGTCGGAAATGGTTATTAAAATATGCCGAAAGAGAATTCTGAAACATAATTTTACAACATTGTAAAGCACAAAACATAATTTGTTTTAAGCTATGCGTTTTTAACTGCAGGAAATAACAATAAATTTTTATTATCGAAACAGTTAGTGGTAATATTCTCTCTTCTAAATTGAAAAAAGAAAGTGAATCAATCATAAATTTTAATGTCAAGTGTGTGCTTATGTGAATATTTGCGCCTGTATACCCTTGCATTTAATTTGTCTACTGTATCGGTAATGCCTAAGAAATCGGCCAAGATATTATTTGATATTTTAGTATATAAAGAAGCTCTCTAAATCTACGCTCCCATTTATCTCTAAATCTACCATATAACGAACCAGGTAGTTCAGTCAATATTAGATAATGCAAATAACGTGATCTTCCAAACATATTGCGTTACCATGCTGTTTGCATAGAGTTTTGATTCGCGATTTATATAACACATTTTTTCTACTTAAGGATCATTTTATAGTTTGTACTAAACCAAATCAATTGCTTATGCAATTAGGTAATCCAGATCTTCTAACAAGATAACTAATCTAGTACAAGAAGGATATACTTACGTCAGTGTTAACATATGGTGCAATCCCACTTACACATACCTATCGAGCTTACAGGCGAATAAAAACTAGGATCTGACACTCTGCGACAAACCCATCATATAGCTGATCAAGCGATGTGAGACAATTGGACGGTACACTCTCTTACATGTAGATGTATTAAGGCAGAATTAGAGTCAATTTCAAAGTCAATTCACTATATTCCATAAACAAAGTCTGTAAAGAGTACCAACACCATTAATACCAATTTTAAATACTTGGTTTTCCAAGAACGTCTTATACCTTTACATCCATCGAAATCAGTGATTCTGCTTTTAATAAAAACATTCGGTTGTGCACTTTTAGATTCTGTGATTGACTGACCAAAATAACTGGATAAAAAGAGTTCATTGGACTCATCTTTCAAAGCACTTTAGTGTCGAGGACAACTGCTGACGAAGTGCTTGACAAGAACAACCAACATTCTAGCAGATGTGTTTCCCTTCCAATCCGCCACGCCGCTAAGCATAAGACCTCGTTCAATCTTTATGCGCAAACGTTGTAAAAGCATAATTTGATGAATACAAATTCGATTGGCAGGCCCGACTAGAATGGAAATTTTTTTAGCACAAGCAAAAACAGCCTACAAAATGGACGCAAAATAATTTCTTTGAAGAGTTAGTACAATAAATAAAGATGTCCTCTCTCCGTTAACGTGGTAAAACACTTATTAGTTTATCTAATAACTAACATTGCTAGAGATAGCTGATAAGTAGATTAAAGTCAATAAACTTCATTTTAATAAAAAATAAACGACTATGTATTAATGTTGCTAGATAATACATTGGCAATAAGCGATTGATTGAATTAAGCTTTCTTTGGCCAATGACGATTTTTGCTATGAAGTACTGCATTCAAGGATTATTTACATCAACGCGAATGTTATAATCAACTTCAAAGTGCCTTCAATTCTGAACAACTTAGTGGAAGAGATATTGGTTAAAATTAAAGGGCTCTACAGACAAATGGATGAACTTTAATGCCAGAATGAGGCGGTTAAACGATAACGGAGTGCAAATTTGCAGTTCAATTGAAGTCGTTCAAAACTACTCTAATAGAAGTAGATACTGAATATTATTATATAAATTAACTAAAACTCGATTTCACTGAGAGAAATCCCACCAAACAGAAAACGCGAAAAAACATTATCATTAGAGAACATGTTAAATTTACTCAAATCTATGTAATTCATTGTCTGGTATCGTCATCATCAGCATCATCATCAATATCAGCATCGTCACCATCGTCATCATCATCATCATCGTCCTCAGCATAATAATCATCATCATTATCATCACCATCACAATGAAAATTATCATCATCGTCAACATAATCAACAGAATCATCATTATATTCATTATCATCTTCATCATCACCACCATCATAATCATCGCCGTCAACATAATCAAAATCATCATCATCATCGTCGTCGTCCCAATAGCAATATGATTATCATCATCATCATCATCATCATCATCATCATCATCATCAACAACACCATCATCAAGAACAGCAATATAAAACTCGTTAGTATCTGATGCTTCACTACCATGTAACCATGAAATTAACAAAAAGAAAAGAATTAAATTAAGAGGTAAAATAATTAAAAATAAGAAAAAACACAAAATAAATCTTAAAGGAGAGGGATTTATTACGGGGATCTAGTTAATATGAGTATATTTAGCTAGATAACACAGAAATGAGTCAACTAAACCTTTACACAACACGATTATGACTAGGTCAGCGTTAAGGCCAGACAATAGCGGCAGTAGTCACGTATAAACTGTAAAGCAATACAATGTCCCTCATTCCTGGCGCGGACACAAATGACCATCTAATGCGCTCAACCAATTTTCGACTAAATCTACGGGTTAGGATTTTGTGAAAAATACATGAAACAACCGCACCTTCTCAATTCAAGAATTGTAATTTTTTCTATAACGGATTGATAACTTCTTACATTGCCAACGGTGGACAATAAAGTAACCTCTAATGAGATTTTGCTTCTTCGGTTGCGGATAAATGAAATCCACGCTTCAGAGTTAGCCAGAACCAGTAAGAAAATGTAAATAGTATAATAGACCAGCAAGTGCTATAGTTTATAGCTAGATAGCAGCTGTTAAAATGGTCAACTTACCTTTAATTGAATGTATTCTGATAAAGCTGTTTTTATCTCCTCTGTTTTGAAAATATTTGCAAACACAACCAGACCGAATAGTTGACGATACGACTGCATTGTTGACCAGATAATATTTTGCTTCTGATATGAAAGAATAAAAGACGCCTCAATCGGTAACTGGAGCGAATCTGCACTTCTTTCAACCATTTTAAAATTTCTGGTGCTCGTGTTGTTTTGGTCGTGGTTATGACAATGATGTTGGTTAATGAAAGGTCCATCAACATCCAGAGGGGGCGGCTCTCCCGGCTGCCCTAAATATGAAATATTAACTTTTTCATTAAGTATTCAACCACAGAATAGTAATATATAAAGCATGGAGCGCCTAGCAACAAGTTAGTTCAAGTAGAGTTGAGAGTATATGCCAGTCGTTATTAGCAAAATGGAAAATTCCAAGTACACATACGCGTCATCCTTAAGGACACATGAGTAGAAGACAGCACCGTGCCCTAACTTCTCATGTGAAAAATGCAATATAAGATCACAAAGCTTCTCAATTTCATTTAAGGCCAGGTTTGCGAAAATGCTTCACTATTTGACAGCTATAGCTAAAAACGTGAATTGATCAAAACTGTGAAAATATTGGTATGCATATTTATAATTTCATAAAAACCCAAAATAGCAATAATAAAACGGCTATTTCAGGTGAAATTGAGGTTATTTTATGAGATTGCCAATATTTATATATATATATATATATATATATATATATATATACCACGCCGCGCTAAGCCTCCTAATAACGCATCTTCTCCAAACCTGTCCACCAGGTCCACATCCCCTCGACAAGTTACCTTTGTGACAGATGCTATGACCCAGAAACCGAAAAAACGTAAGTCTACTAAGGCCAAGCAAAACTTCGACCCAGCCCCATCAACTTCGTCTCCCCCTACTGGATCCATCATCGACCCCACCCTGGACAGTTCCGCCCCAGCTCCTGATCTTTCTCTGTCCCTGCTCGCCCCCTCAACGCACCTTCCGAGTGCCCCCTCGAACCCAGATATCTCGCCCCCCTCTTGCTTTCAAACCCTACAACTGCCTCACCCACCTGATAAACGCGGGACAACAGAAATCCAAATCGACGCTGACCACTCTATCCTTGTCAACGAGCGGTCTGTCACCCTCATCAGCCCTAGATCTCGCTCCACCCGCCAGCGGAAAGCCCCCGCACGCTTCTCCTCCCCGATCTAACCATCCCTCTCTCAAAGCGCTCTCAGCAATCCTCATCAACTGCAGGTCACTTACGCCTAAAATTAATCAACTACGAGCCTTTTTGTCCTCTAACGAGATTGACATATGCGTTCTTGTTGAGACTTGGCTGTCCCCTTCCATCCACTGTGATGATCTTTTCCTCATTCATGGATACACGTTCCTTCGTAGCGACAGAACTGTCGGTCGTGGAGGCGGACTAGCTGCCTATGTCCGATCCCTTCTTATGCCCAAACGCTTGTCGACATCGAACTCTCAAGGTTTGGAATTTTTTCTCGTTTCAGCTACAAATCCTTAACCAAAGCATATCTACCTGTGTTGTCTACAGACCCCCTAATATCTCACTCATCGACGACACTCGCGGGGCCCAACTCCTATCTACTTTTTTCTCTTTACACTCTGATCGGTACGTCGTTGTGGGTGATCTCAACCTCCCCATGACTAACTGGCATAATCTAGCTTCCGAAAGTCACCCACTGCTTCGACTCTTCGCGGACAACCTGCTACACCAATTCGTGCATTTTCCTACCCGAGGGAACAACCAACTGGATTGTGTACTCTCCAATAACGAGGTGACCGATGTTCGCTCTCGGGAGATCTTCCCCAACCTTGATCACTGTCAGGTATCCTTCCTCTTACCTCTCTTATCCTTCACCCCTCGAGAAGACACCCAATCTTTCAGACGATTCACCAACTGGGAAGAGTTCCGCCGACTCTGTGACACAGTTAACTGGAGGGACCTCTTTCTCCCAAACAATCTCTCCTCGTGCTTTTCCGAAGTCCATAACATCCTATCCTCCCACTATAACTCCGCCACCTCTATTCAACACGTATACTCGACGAATAAGTTGAACGCTCTGTTTAAGGCAC